>AYNK01004045.1:0-30758 GCA_000497225.1 Amanita jacksonii TRTC168611 | reverse complement strand
GCCCTTTTTTTTTTTAACTCTGCCTGATAAAACAATGTCTATTTCAATGATACATTTATGTGAACTATTCTACTTCAAGTTGGAGGTAATTCAGTGTTCCCCAGTGAAGTATGGTTGGTGAAATGGACAACGTCTCATGCAGCATATCCAACCATGCATTGGCACAGACACCATTGACAGAAAAAGGAGACAAAAACTCCATGGGATGATATGAGCTGAGGAGAGTGAGAGGAAGAGCAGCTGACTGCATGCAGTTCCAACAAAGATAGACTGTCTCACAGATTGGTCTCGATGATTGAGACTTGAGAGAATAATCTGGAATATAGTATGTGACACACTGACACCAGCCAGAGGACTGGGGCACACAGGATGGAGAGCCAATCTATAGATGCGGGATTTAATCACCAGTCAGAAAAGAGATGTAATGAGGCCTCCTAAGGGGATCATCGGAACGAGCAGTGCCAGATGCACTCAGACAGTGGGATACACTACGTGAACTATCATATTGCAGGAGAGAAGACAAGGAGTACGGGATGTGCAGAATGCGCTATTTTAAGGACGAAAGTGCAGATTGCGTGGATCACGAGGACGTGGGACGCTACACGTGATGAGCTATTTTAGTCAAGGGAGAGTGCCTCGTAAGACCCACAACCTAAAGGTTGCGGGGATTGACCTAGAGGCTAGTGGCTCCATGAACTTTTGTCCAGTTCCAACATTCACATGTTTAAAATATTATACATGTACACACTTTCATAAGGTTTCAAATACAGAATCTAAAATTGACAGCTGTTGAAGTGAATATAGCTTGCCAATACCAGGGGCAGGCACTGCACTTTCCTTCCTTCCTACATATCTCAATTGTCCCTTAAATCCCATCTGTGATAACACAGCTTCAATCCGATCCTTGACATGCAGATACACACCCTGATTCTTTGGTTCTTCCTGCAAGAAATAGTATTCTTTTCCATTACCAAACTGTTGCAGAACATGAGAAAGCACCCGGAACGGAAATGGGGCAACTTCTTCAATCCGTATGAGCGCAACTGTGTTATCAAGGCTCCTTGCTTGACGTTCTTTGGCGAGTTCATAGTAGACCTTGCCGGAAAGCAGGACGACGCGTTTCACTTGATCTACATCTGCAATCGGATCTGCAAGCACTGACTGAAAGCATGTACCCTTGTCTAAATCGGCCAATGTACACGATGCCGCCTAGCGCAACCATGAGTGCAACTCACGGTTATTTAAGGTTAACCTACCGAAAGGCGTAGAAGCCCTTTCGGACCAGCAATAATCAAGGGCTTCCTGTAGTTCCGCTTAATCTGTCTCCTCAACAGGTGGAAGTATTGTGCCGACGTCGTAGGATATGTGACATGCATGTTAATATCAGTGGTTAGACTGTCGTTGGACACAAAGCGATCGTTCGTAAGCTAGGAAAATCAATTAGAGATGGATCGTTGTTTTGAGATCCTTGCGTACTTGAAGCATTCTCTCAACGCGAGAAGACGAATGTTCTGGACCTGCTCCGTCCAAGCCGTGAGGTAATGTCAGCACGATCCCGCTCTGTCTAAGCCATTTCGCTGGTGGATTTACATCCAAGTTAGACAGTCCTTATCATCACCAAGTCCAAAGACATACTCTCTGCCGATGAGATGAAGGTATCAATAATGACCTATTTAAAGCTCAGTCCAAAGAAAAAGTAAAATTGTTGTTGAAACGTACTTGGGCGCCGTTGAAGAAATCACCAAACTAGATACCATCGTCATTTACAACGATAGAAGGGGTTATGTTGTGTAAAACAAACTTGCGCTTCCCAAATCGGTAATATGTTTGGCCTCTCCCAACTTGCCCCATATTCGAACTGGAAATAGATATTAGTGCGAGGGTAAACTTATTCACAATGACTTACTCCTAGGACCCCCATTTCACTTAAGGAGCCTGCCTGAATGTTATGAACCCCAACCAGAATGAAGAAAAATAGACAAACTATTTGCCAACTCGAGTCTTCCGGGTGCATTGAGCTCATCGTTGAGGGGGACAATAACACCTTCTGTCTTCTGATTCACCAACATGGCATGGCGGTGACTAAAGGTTCCACGACCAACATCTTGTCCAGAGATGCGGATATCATTGCCTTCGAGCATGAGCGAACCAAATGCCATGGCCTTTGAGAATTATCGATATGCACAGAGGTCAAAGATTCCATTCATGCCCACCTCAGCTGTCGCCCAGTCGATACCACAACCATTTTGGACGCTCTGCAGGCGACTCTTGACATGTCGGTGGAGCTTAGGATGGATTTCCTGACATATACCGGAAGGTGATTCTGAATGTCTCGATTCAATCAAAAGAGTACCATCAACTTACGAAGCCGTCAGGTACTGCAACACTAGCCTTTCCGATACGAATAAGAGTGTCCTTCTCTATTCCAGTGGCAGGATTGTGTTCAGCTCTATCACTGGTTGGCCAGACGGTTCTGGACCATTGTCCTTGCAAAACACTGGCCATAGGCACATAAGACGAGGCACTCCCTAGTTCATTTTCCAGGTGTGTCCTATAGTCGTTCCGAACAGCAGCTATTTCTCGCTCATGCATTACGTTGTCCAGCTTCTATTTCCACCATACTAATTGATCAGGTGAAAAAAAAAACAAGGGGGGGGCGTACCGTGAGTTGATGTTCATATAGCTGTGGCACAGAGCGACGCATGCTAATCTTTTCGTACATCAAGGGTTGGGTGATTCCCGGGAGATCTAATTCGTTGTGGCTAGGATACGTTAGCGGCGAGTGTACAGTCATAGACGTTCCCTTACCCCCTAGAACGATGAGTATGAGTGTGGTAACTAGCTATATAAGAGATAAACTTACCATCGACGATATACCAACAGATCAACAATAATGTCTTTACGAAAATAATGTCGATATCGGAAGGCAATATCCATAGCCTTTACAACATCTGCAATGAGGTTACAAATACCATCAACTGAGAGTGTGTAAAAATAAAACCTTCTGGATGGTCGCCATTGACGTGTAAAACCGGAGCATTAATCATTTTTCCAACGTCAGAACAGTAGAGTGATGAACGCGCGTTAGAGGCGGGAGTTGTATATCCGATACTATGGCATCGCAGTGAGAGCATGTCTCTGCCTACTCGTAATAGACTTACTTGTTGCTAGAGTACGACAGTGGAAAATCAGTTAAAAGCTAGGAGAAGGCGATGATACTACATACTCGACCACAATATGAACACTCCCTCCGCTCGTGTAATGCGGCAAATTACCTGAAAACAAGGGGTACAGCCACATCCAGATCACAAGCGGAATACCCACTGAGACCCAGACTTTCCATGATTATACCTTGGCCAGCAAAACTCCCATCACCGTGCACCTGAACGCACATGACACGATCACCAAGTTGGCAGTCCGTCGGCGAGGTTTTAA
Organism: Amanita jacksonii TRTC168611; assembly: GCA_000497225.1. Lineage (NCBI taxonomy): Eukaryota > Fungi > Basidiomycota > Agaricomycetes > Agaricales > Amanitaceae > Amanita > Amanita jacksonii. The sequence continues at coordinate 27,323 of AYNK01004045.1, read as the reverse complement.
GCAATGAAAACTGCTTGGCACGGGTTTTACCAAGTGCGACTGGGTTCACGGCCTCTACCCATTTGAGTTCATGTTATTCTGTGGCCAGAAGTGTGGAAGGGAGCAAGTGACTTGCCAAGATGTGAAGGGTTGGGTAGAAGTGAAACTTTGATTGGATTCTGAGCACCATCGTACTTTAGGGTAGGCGAAGAGACTAACGTCCATTTTAGAGGCGACAATCAATTCGGTGAGAAGACTGACGCACCGAGATGGCTTATAACATCGCCTTCTCCACCGTACTCCTCCGGAAGCTCAGAGCCACCTTTAATCTTATGGAAAAGTGCTGCTGGGGAAAACTTGAGTAAATCCGTGAGCAGGTTGAGACGACCACGGTGAGGCATAGCTATCTTCTCTCAGTCACGAAATACATAACCATACGCTCAACTTACCGAGAATGATATGCTGGACACCACCTTCATCACGCGTCAAGCACCTGGATACCAGTAGAACACGCAGAAACTCACTTTGAGCTGCTACAGAAAACAGAGAATCTAACGCAGGTAACATTGATTCACCGCCCTCCAGTCCATACTAAGAGGAGTGTGTCAGAACCATCAGCCGCAGTCATACTATTAACCTTACTCGTTTTAAATTGGGAAACTTGGCCTGTAGAAAGTTGTCAAAGACTTCACTTCGCGCTAACAATCCATGTATGCGCCTCTTGATTTTGTTGTCTATCAGTACGAGGGGTTTGTCCCCCGGAGAAGGGAGAGATTGGGATTCGAGCAAATATGAGAACCATAAGCGCTCCGTTTTCGAGGGGGAATGCATGTACTGAAGGACGGGTGGTAAATAAAAATAAGAAAAGGTACGCATACAAGTGATAAGGAAGATAGGACGAACCTCGTAGGCAATCCGGCCGACATAAACATCTCTCAAATGACGCGTTATTTTCCTCAATGACCACCATTCTCCTTCGTCATTAATCTTGGGGTGACCAACAGGCTCTGTCCAAAGTATACCATTGACATTGTACTTCTTGTCCTCATCGATGAGACCATACCGCGCAGGATTGAGCGCAGCAACTTCTTCGCGGTGAATTAGGTCCAGAGGATCAATCTTCGCTGCCCTATGACCATGCATACGCATCGAGTCGACATAGCGGAGTAATGGCGCGTTGACGATTCTGTTGTGTAGCTGAGCCTCGGTGTCTATTGCACATTCCAGATTAGAACCATCCTCAAGCAAAGACTGGACGGGTGAAGGACGTACAGTCTGGAAACACGTATTCTCTTCTCTTTCGAAAACCGAACGTCTCATCATGGTATGCACGAGAACTCGGGGCACGTTCACCGCTCCGTTGATACCCAAGTCGATGACGAAGAATCTTGGTCCGAGGAATTGGGTATCGATTGTACATAGTCAATCACTAGCGATTGCCGTGTGTTAGAGACGTCGAGAGTGAGCGAGTGAGAGATGCGGAAAAATGGAGGTTGGACGTTGAACTGCAGACCCTGATTTGAAGGACTAAGCCCGGGCGGATCTTGAGGGTTCTGAGGATTGTCATAATGCAGTTGGTACGTCACAGCAGTTCCTGGCCCGGCTACCTGGTAGATTGACTGGTGACTACGAGAGGCAAAGCAAAATTCTCAGGACTATCACTTATTACCCAGTCTGAGATCCCAATAGGCCAGGTGCCTTCAATATGTTAAGTCACATCAAGCCCTGCGCCGACACCATTACTCCAATTCCCTTTCTCCATCTGTACTCCCTGGTCTCTTCCAAGGTGAGTGGCAAGTTTCTCCGCTACAACCCCCTTTTCGTCGTGCACCATCTCAGCATCATCACCAGCTCCTTCTTCGCCTTCAACTGCTTCTTCAATGTCATAGCCCTCTTCTCGTAGAATGTACCACGTTCTCTCCTTGGCCTAAAAACAATATGCATTAGCAAAAACTTGTGGATTTAGTTACGGAAATAAGACACACCTCGAGATTTTGTCCAGCAGCAATGTCCTTGACAATCTTGCCTTCATGTTGCAGATGTAACGTCCGCCTGAAGGAACTTGCCAGAAAAGAGGACAGAACTTGAAGGGGCCAGTCTGGCGGTACAAGCGACATGACCTAGCCATCGTGACATCGAACCCGAAAAACAAAGTACCGTGGATAGCAAACTTACGTCTACTATATCCAGGCTCACGGCCTGTGAGGTCATCATTTTTGCAGCCCGCGCGGGTGTTCCTTTCCTGAACTCCGGGTTATACAGGTAGTCAAGTTGTAGAGAGTCAAACTTACGGATCGCTCATATGCACCTCCAGCAATAACCTCAATAGTCCTTTTTTCGTCTCCTCGTTGATCTCGATACCGCCCTGCTTCTCAACTGCGAATAGCCCCGATGACCAAGGTCCGAGCCCACAGCTCTCAGCTACACCTGTCGCTGCCCTCCTCGAAACAACTTCTCCACCAAGCGTACAATACACTTCAGCTGAGGCAGTATCCCGTACTTCATGTACAAGTGTTGTCAACACCGACCGGTGGTCACCCAGCTTGGCTTCAAGAATGGCTGCCTCTAACCCTAGCACGCCCACCCGTGCACCTAACCGGTTCTTGACAGCTAACGCATCATATAGAGATGAGCCCGCAAGAAAAAGTATCAATTTTAGTCTTGCACGTTTGTGGTCCGAGTCGGGCGTTGTTGAAGCAAAGTACGATAGAAACGAGGTGTCATTGGAAAGCCGAGAAGACGCGTACGAGGAGGCTAAGAACGAAATTAGGGCTCAGTCAGGGGGAAATCTATGAAAATATACCTTTGGCTCGCCAAAGCTTCGACACTATGTCGTTCTCTAGGAAAGATAGTACCATTTCCATACACGACAGTGCCAACCGCGTGTGTAACTCCGGCGCCTATACACGCGGTTAAGTGCAAGCCAAGAGATGCAAGCCAGGGGGCTACCCACCGAGGACTTGCGTTGCAACACAAGATACTCCAGATACTCTTGCCCAGCTGCCAGATTTGCCTCTTCAATTTGATTCAACAAGGCTACATCCTCGTCAGGCTTTTCTTTCCGTTTTCCGGCTTCTTTTGGCGTCAACAGCTAATATATATGTAAGCAAAAGCATTCAAGGAAGGAAACATGAATCTGAAAAGAGGTAAGAGTTTTACCTTAATGCCACGTTCGGTATCCCGTTTGACGAGCCAAATCGCCCAGCGTTGAGTTAAAGTTCTTTCTTTCCTTTCTTGTAACAGTCCAACCATTTCTGAGATAGGATCTGTTATCTGCACATCCACCCACTCCCGATCGATTATCCTAGATACCCCAATATTAGAGGCGGTGATGGAGGAAACATCCGAATGTTTACTTCGAATATAGATCCAATAACTTTAAATCTTCGCGGTTCTGTCTATAGAGCGTCCGTAAGGCACCAAATTGCTGTGTTGCGATCAAGATCTCCTCCACTTCATGGAGGACGACAGAGTTTGGTTCTTGCAAAAGCGCATAGAGTTCATTTATCTTCTCAAATTGTGCGTATAGTTTCACCAAGACTGTGTCCACGACCTGCGAAGGAAAGTAGTCAGACGCATTTTTCTCAACCAGGCTGAAAGAAAACAAACCGCAAAAGAAGGGTCCATCGCCTTCCCTTTGCCCTTTCCCTTCATTTCTTCACCCCCGCTCTCCATCCCATCTTCAAACTTCTTCTTCAACCTCCACCGCCTCAAGAAGGACTCCAACATATCCTCCGCAGTCATCACTAATATCTTCCTCAGCTCCACCGTTGGAGACGCCGCGCTTGTGTTGGGCGCCAAGTGCGGAGAATAGTTCATGACTAGGTTCGCCGTGACTAGCGTCAGTTCCGACACCGTGAACAGGTACAAATGCAGATAGTTTGGGAGTTGAGTGCATACGTGGATATGGGGAACGGGGAAGAAGGGAGGTAGTGTCAATGGAGGGCCAATGTCGTAAATGAAACCAAGTTGTATAGAGCAGTGGGAGGGTAGAAGAAATATATACACCAGAAAGGAAGCGGAGGGATGGGTCGGAATCACAGAAGCGGATTATTACTTACTTATGTCTTCCACTGAAGCCTCAGCAGGCATTTGGTCTGCAACACCTTGAAATACGTCCACTGCATCATCTAATGTGAACAAATTGCCTCGCAAATTTGGGTAGTAGCTGATGAGAAGCCGTGGGTCGAGGTCTCCATTGAAGAAATGCTTGCCAGCGTCATCGAACAAGGTCTCCGAAAAACACTGAAATCCAATCCGTTGGTAGGTGTAGCGCAGCTCTTCTATCTGAATCCACACCAAACCACACAGTAAGCGATAAAGAACAGAGGGGCACCGAAGTAAATGTAACCCGTACCTCGTCTTCACTTGCGGCGACCTCAGTCTGGAGCTTTTTCCTCTTCTGGTCTACCAATTCTGCCGCGTCTTCAACCCTGTGGGCCTCTAATAATGATTCAACCTGAGATATGAGGGTGGAAGGAACGAGAGATTGGATCGAGCTAGAGCCGAGGACGAGGACACCGGAGCGGGGAAACGTCGAAGAAGGCGAGGCCATTTTCGTTTGTGAATCGAAGGTGACGTTCCAGGACGTTCAGAACCCGGGTGGAGGGTGTTCGGGCACGAAAGGGTATGTGTGTGGGAGAAACGAGGGAACGGAGGCGCAGTACTCGGCGCTTCCGTTTGACATGCCATATCAGATACCCAGCTGATTATATTATTCTAGTTTGTAATTAGCTGTTGGCTTAGACTACATTCCCAAGAATACATCCGATCTCCAATCATAAAATCAAAGTCCAAAATGACCCAAAACCAAAAATAGCCAGGTCGTGATCAAGGGAAGCCCTCCCCATCCAGAGTGACGGGCAGAATTCCTCGCTCGTCTAAGTGGGGACGTGGTTTCTGCGGCTGTGTGAAGAGCAATTGCGTTTCGCGGATCAACAGTTGCACTGAAGCTCCCCCCCGAAACGGAGACACTATCATAAATTTCATATATATCTCATTGATACCCCAACCAAGCACGTACGTTTTCCCCGAGCAGGAGCCGTCGGTAATCGCCCCACTGATCACATCACAATATATCCCGTTCGGCAGAGAAGTCGAAAAATTCGATATCCAAGGAGCATCGGCATTATTGATCACCACAAAGCCAGATGCGCCTATGATGGCAAGGTCATCAACTGAATTTGTCATATAACAAACCCGTACCCCGTCCAAAGGCAATCTGATTTGGCTGCGGAGATACCCAATCGGTCATCGGTGCTGACTTTACATTATTCCTGAATCCAACCATCCCAGCAATGGGAGTGTAGCGGTGTTGACAAAGCCAGTTTCCAGATCCTTGATTTCCGGAACATGCACCAGCGCCTTGAATACATACTATTAGTAGTACGTAACGAAAGACAAAGGGCTGCAGACCTCCATTTGGTGCACCCTCATCTCTGTCGGAAAACCGGTAACTAGACAAAACTGTCGGTCTTCCATAAGGGTGAGCCAGGGAGAAGACGGTGGCCATGAGGAAGGTGTTCGAAGGTGACGTTATGTTTAGCGAACTCCCGTCCTATGAAGCCAAGGCTTGAGATAAAGCCAGAAGCGGGGCGCGAAATCCTCACCCGTTCTGTATCGTGATTGACGACGAAGACGTTTGCTTGATTCCCCGGAACCCACCCTATCGAAGGTATGAGACAAAAAGCTCTTGTGCATATAATGAGTTATACCTCTGTTGTCTAGGTCCTTAAGGGAGGAAATGCTTCCGTTAGTAAATCCTTCACGTATGGCAGCCGTGTAACGAAACCTGCCCGCCATGTAGGAGATACATTCCTTCTCTCAGCGAAAGACTCACTCTTGCACGTCACCTAGGCGCCGAATTTCAGAGTCAGGCACGGGCGTATGTTTCTCTCTCCCTTTCACGTACCGTTGCCAATATATTCATTAGGTTGGACCACATCCACGGTAGAATGAGTGACTTCCTGTGTTATGTACGGTCTCTGGACCAGTAAACCCAAAATAGCCGAAATTTCGGTTGCCGCAATGTCTTTCGCGGCGGTAGTTTCGATTGGCAGGCTCAACACAGTGCAAATAACTCACGTTTTGATGCGTCGAGGCGGAAGCCATCAATGCCCAGAGATATTAGATCATTTCCATAGTTAGCAATATTCTTCTGCACATAGGTGGTGTTCGTTGCGAGACTGATTCATCTAAGCCACATAATGTAAAGGTTATGAAGGATAACTCACTCTGCTAGACCGACCAACTGGCATGTTTGCACTTCCAATCGATTACCGTAATCCTCAATTGCGTCATATGCTTCCAACCCGCAGTGATGAAAATCCTGGCGGCGGTGCACGTGTCAAGCGAAGAGTGTCTCAAAGTATGTGAGAGCATTATTACCTGATATTGGTAAAGGCCAGGGTAATTATAGTGCGTAAAAGCAGTACCCGCAACACCAGTTCCCGAATCAATGGCAGCCATGTGGTTGAAAATGGCATCTATGCCACATTTACTAACCAGGTTGAAGGGAGGAGGTTCGTTCCGCACCTGCGATGACACCCACACCTGCAGAGTGGCACAGCGTGACCATACTTTCAAGTCGTTGAGTAGAGGCATCCACAAATACTTATGAAATCTACTTTTGATATTGGGCGCGATTACCCCGTTTTGAAGAGATCGTATAGGACACCGGTTGATAGTCTGTCCACCATTGTGGTCCAGAAATGTGCTCTTGTGCCGGGCTAACTGTTGACAATCCTTTGTAAATTTCTCCTAGGTAGCTATATGCGCGTTAAATTACCTTGAACGAACCCGTATCCCGCGGGCCCTAGAAACTTTTGGCATTCGTCGGCCACGCTGTCCCAGTTCCACTCGAACATCTGGGCGATGACCGTTTTTAGCGGATTAAGACCAGAGTGTTGAATTGAATCTAGCGATGGTTCCGAGTGGGACGCTGCAGCGCCTAACCGAGCCGCGAACGACACCAGGCAGATGATAGTAATGAAAGAGGGGGCCATCTTGAAAGGAATGACAACTTACAACTGATCCTTAAATATCTCGGTTGTGCGTTGCAAGACGTCATGGTTGCAGGACGACGTCGTCACTAGAGATGCAACATACTACACTTGGAAATGTCAGAAATGGACGCTGCCAAAATTGATGATCCTTACCTCTTCAGTTCGTAATTCCCGTGATAGGCCCACATTCGCAGCGACCCTCCATATCCTGATTGGTAGTTGCTACAACCTGAAGATATTTTCCTAACAGTGTACAACCATCCTGATTGAATTAAGCGATGGAGGTCGTGACCGCGATCCTGACATGTGGTGACGGCCGTCGTCTACCCAAAAACAGCGGACTGCCCCATCGCGCCAACTACGATTCAATGTCTTAAGATCTTATTTGGTTCGATAGTGAATGGTAAACACACACAAGCGGCGCTTGCGGGACTGTGGTTCTGCAATCGAAAGATATCCTGAAGCTCGTTTATGGCGAGTTGTCCGTAGCTCAGACTTCCTTGAATTACTTGAACTTGAACTTAGAACTTGAACGTGCTTGAACCTGAATGCTTACTTTGGGGCAAACTGCTATCATTCTCACTGGCTATGCCGCATTGCCTTTTTTGGTCAGCACACGAACCACACGCAGTCGGACACGTGAATACGAGGTTTTCATATGGACGTCAGTGTCCTAGACGAGAAGCTAGAGGCTGCATCAGAACACAACGAAACAGAACTACGCACAAACTTAAATTGGGAGGAATTGCGACGGCGAAGTCTGCAACCAGGAGGGTTTGGTAAGGAGCGAAAGATCATTTGGTGCGTCTCAACATATGTGGCAGGAAACAATTGTAATATTGCCACCATTCATAGGCCGAAAATTTTAAACGTCAAAAGGACCTCCGTAGTGAGTGTAACCAGAGTTAACGAGGAGGCGACTGCACCAGAGGAAAACAGCAATGATGGCAAGCAAAGCTTCAGTAGCCAGAAGTCAGCCGCTGTTGATGATACGAAGCCCAAAGTTGACCACCGGGATGAATACCAGATCAAACTTGACACTGATCGTAGTTTTGTTCTATACCCCGAAGGTGGCTAAGCTTGCTCCTTGCTCCAAACACCCACTAAACAACCCATCCTTCCTTAGAGTCCGAAACCCGCGTTCCCAAAGCCACGCTCCAGTCACAACTCAATGACCTTATTGTATCAGTTTTTCGGAAACGGCCTAAACTCAACTATTTTCAAGGGTACCATGACATCACGACCGTCCTCTACCTTACCCTCCCCTTTGAACTGCAACAAGCATGCGCAGAGAAGCTCTCATTACACCGCTTAAGAGACTCGATGCTGCACACCTTGGAGCCTGTGCTTGGGTTGCTGCGGTAGGTATAGATGTTCTGTGTCTCTTCTGCTCCCTTTTCACCGATCTGTTCCTGTACTCAGTGTTCTGAAGAATCTCATGCGCCTCGCAGACCCAGACTATGCGAAGCTACTGGAAAGGTACTGTATTTCCGTTCCATAGGTGGACTACATTCTGATTGTTGCTCAACCTCGCATAGAGATTCTCCCCTCCCCTTTTATGCGCTTTCCAATCTCCTGACACTCTTTTCGCATGATATGCCATCTCTTCCTCTCATTCAACATGTTTTCGATTATTTGTTTTGCCGCCCTCCTATAGCTGTCGTTTACCTTGCTGCAGCTGTACGTAATCCTTCTCCATTTTCCGTCCCAAATCCGTTCATGACCTCAATAGGTGCTTCTCTCTAAGAAACAGTATATCCTAGACCTAGAAGGGCAACTTGAACCGTTCATGCTCCATCCGATCCTGTCTTCATTGCCCCTTCTGTCGGAGGGATTTGAATCGATACCGGAGACACAGAGGGACGCGGAGGGACCGTCACGAACGGAAGATAATTCATCCCTGTCAGGTTCGGATGACGCCCTTAAACATGAGACGGAGCACGATTCACCGTTAGCGCAGTCCCGGCAATCCAAACAAAGTACATTCCAATCACCTTTGCCTAACCTCGGGCAAAGTATGGACAGTGTTGTTGACTCAAGTGCCATCGCCAATGGTGCAGTCAAACAGGAGGTTCCTGACAACCTACTCCCAGCCGATATCGATAACCATAACAATGATACGTCAAAGATACCGACGGCAGACTCTACTAAGCGTATATCCCCCGACCCTAGCCTCCCCTATTTTGAACTTCCAACCTTAAATTCTCCATCCTCTACGCCCCTGTCCCAATCAATTTCGGAGCCGGCGCCTTCAGCCTCGGTACATTCCGTCCTCCCTCCCACAGAACCTCTTCCCTTGCCCGTCATTCTCTCCGATGCCGATGCACTCTTTGCCGAGTATCCCCCCTCTCATCCATCGCTCAAGCTTTCATCCATCATGGGCCCACAAAGCGTCGTATTTACCTGGTCAGAAAATGTCGAAGATCTTCCATCGGATACCACTGCGGAAGCTATGGTAGCTCACCCTGAGTTGGTTGTATATCCTCTCAGCCCGGATGAATTGGAGGAAGGAGCGAGCGATGAGGCAGACGAGGGTAGTAGCGGATCCGAATCTGGTTCCGAGTATGATCGGAGTGAGAAACGTGCGAGAGCGCAAAGTGGTTTGCGGAAAGGGAAGAAAAGTGTTACCCGCAAGGGGAGTGGCAAGGGTAAGACGGATCGGCGAAAGAAACGCAAAACCATTACGAAGAAGTTCAAAAGACTTTTCTCCTCTTTGAGTGCTGATTCCAGTGACCAACAGATTGACCGGCGCACGATGGTAGCTGGGACTGTTATGGTGCTTGGCCTCGCCATGGCTGTCTATGGCATCAAGGCCGGCGGCTCCAATGGGGGTACATCAGGTCCAAGCGGAAGTGGCAGTTTTAGTGCTGGTTTTCACGCTCTAGCACACCGTTTCCGAGAACAGCACCGCGGACATTTGCACGACGAATTGAGGCAGGTCACAACTGTCTTGGTTGGTCTGGGCGCTCGATTCCTGAATTTGGGCAGAGGTGAACTGGCAGGAGGCGAGGAATGAGGGCTGTGTACACTCTCACAGCTTGCAACGCGTTTACTATTGCATATAGTCCATGTTTACATGAACACCAAGGGTATCTCTAACTTGGTATTACACTGTACATTTCAGGCGGCAATGGCACTGTCGATTGGTTTTTCCCCTTTAACTATGGCCTTAACAATACCTAAAGCCTTGGAGAAATCTTCGAACAGGATGTGCTTTATCTCATGTTGCCTGCAGTATGCTGCGAGATCATTGTCACCCCCTGGTTTTTCTTTCACGAATAAAACATCCGCGTGGCGCGCAGCCGAAATGTCTACATTTTTTTCACATTCAGTCACTCACGTTTCGTTACGTTTGTTAGAATTGGTGCATACCTGAAACGCCATCGCCGAAGAAAAAGAGAGTCGGAGGATGGGGAAGCTTGCGATAGGGAAGAATAGCTTGAGATTTGTCATGCCCGTAACCACTAGCTGCCATGTGTCACCCCATTGCATGTGTACATAAATATTGTTTACCTAGATGGGTGCCTGTACTTGATCCCCCAAGACCCGTCGGTATGAACGATTGCATCGTTGGCGATAATTTCAATTCTATTGGCATCCTTTTCGCCGATGAGGTTGGATAAAACAGCGCGAATGATGGGCGCCATGCCACTTGAAACGATGATGACGGGTATATCATTTTCCTGGCACCACGAATAGAATTCCTTGAATCCGCCGTCTAGAGAGATATCTACGCATCACAGTTAGCTTCCCGTCGAAGTAGTTTTTTGGGGGGGGCATGTACTCTTTCGTAAAACCTCTTTACAGTCTTCGAACGTGTGCCCATTGGCCGCGACGCTTTCGAGCATTTCGCGGAATGCATCCCTAAACGTTGCGATGTCGGTGTTTCTTGTATACCGTAAAATGAACACGGCACTTACCTAAATGTCGCCTTACCTGTCAGCACGTTCAAATTTCCTTCCCTTCTCTTTTCCTTGCCGTAACCAAGATTATCGGTCATATCTACATATTAGCGGTTTCGTAAAATGACGGAAACAGTGAGCGGACATTATGACACACAATCGTTAGAATCGTAAGTGGTTATCGTTCCATCCCTACGATGTGGAACGTCCGTCCAAACATTACGGCAAATGGGGTGGCAAGTCGAGTAAGCCACAGGGTTGTGATACGATTATGAAAATGACGTTTTAGTGAAGCGATATATTGAGCCCTTGGATGTGTAGACCAACCAGTCGGAAAGAACAACGAATTTCTTGTCAGTGTGAATGGGAGGATAGGGAAGGGTGCTCTCGGGTGTGGCAAGGCTGTCTGACATGTCTGACATGATGATGATAACGAGGGAACTTGAGTAAGCAATACTTAATTCCCAGCTGCCTGCTTCGAAACAAAACCCCATGCGGCGGCCGCAAAGCACCCTGAAACCTCAATGGTAGTGAACGGCAAGCGTGGGTAGTCCCAGGCGTAGTGCCTCTTTTTTGCCACTCGGGCAGCGATCGGAAGTTTACGGAAAATCTTTTCCAAGAACAATTGCTGGTATGCAGCACCAAAGGAGTTGATAGCGCCGAGAAAAATCGAAATTACTAGACTCATTCGGAAATATTCATGCGTAAGTATTGAATATAAACATGAGGTGCTAACATTATTGCGAGATTATTGCGATAGCAGCGATACGGCTACACTACTTTCATATGATACATGAAGAAATTCTACTGGAAAGCTCTGTATGTGCGTCTATAGTGTGCGGCCAGCGATGCTCTAAATATGAAACTAAAGAGAGTTACCAATCTAATTCTGGAGGGAAGAATTTGGAAATGAGACCCTGGTAGTAGGGCTTAAGTTTTTCCACATCGCATGGTTCGTTTCCTTTGCTGTAAAGGTCGTAGGGATTGAATGCGCGAACGGCATCCAGAACCTTCAAGTCGTTTTCGTTTGTAAGGTGCGCATATGCTCCCTCCCTATGCCAAGGATAGAAACTGTGATATCGGATCATGGCTAGACCCTCCTGAGGTAGACTGCTCTGGTCCTTCATTACATTATATAGGTACTGAAAAAGAATCATAGTCAGCAAGTGGTCGTTATAGAGAGAAATGAAACTCACCTCGTCATGGCCCCAAGAAAGCATTACATTATCGAGGCCACAATGCGGTTTATAGATCCCGTATTCTGTAGAATAGACACTATCACGAGAATCCGGATTCTCGCTGAATGTTTGAGGGTAGATAATCTTGTCAGAGAATTTGCAGCCAACAACTTTATAAAAATAGAGAGAGACCGATTACGTTAGCTCTTAGTGTAACTCCGTAAGGAAGAACGTACCAAAGGTGTCCTGTGGCGGATCAGAAGTTTAAGCCTCGCTGTCAATTAGCTATGCAGGGACGAAAAACTCACGCCGACGACATCCCATTGACCCTCAGAACCAAAAAGGAGTAAAAGTTTTCCGAGGTCGTGGACAAGTCCGGTCACCTATAGAAGTTTAAGTATAGGTCCAAAGTATGGCAAGAGAACGCTGACCTGCATCCATTCTGGTTTCCCATCCTTCCGAATGGCTTCGGCAGTCTGCAATAGATGCTCGATTTGGGAAATGCTAGTCTAAAAGATAATGTTTACGTCATTCAGTTTTTGAGGTTGTTCATTTCTCACATCTGGATCCGAATCATCAACGACGGTGTTCAATAATTCCATTGCTTCCCAGACGCCCATGCGCGCTCTTTTCTTGCTTTTGAAATCTACGCGCGCTTTGATATTGAATTCGACAGTTTGCTTCGCTATGTTCACGGTCATCATTTAGCTTGGCATTTGAAAGGAGTAGTCTCCCCACTGACCATGTTGCTCACGGTAGAACTCCTTGACGCGGTCGCAGGCAGATTCATAGTCGCGGAACTGCGTCTTGTCTTTATCCTTGTCAAATTCCGACTCATCGTTCCATAGCTTTCCTTTAATAATATTGACTGTAAAGGACCATTGTGAGCCACGAACAGGGACTGGCGAGCGAGCGCCGTACCGTTGTCAATAGCGTCGGATGTCGCCTCGAGGTCAGCACCAGTGTTGTAGAACATAGGCATGGCAAATAAAGTTTTAAAGAGGAGGGTGCAGGAAGCAGGAAAGTGGGTTGTGTTGTGTCTGATGTTGCCGTTCTCTACGGGCTTTTATCTTCGTGACTCTGGTGTGTGGACGTAATTGGGAAGCTTTAAAAGCGCACCGGGATGGAAAGGGAGGACCTTCAAACATTAAAGCGCGTGCCGAGCGGCAGCCCAAAACCCTGCATGTGGAAGCGTCAGGAATACAAGTATACAGCGCAACCTTAAAGGTAAGTAACCACGATCAAGACAGGGCGAAGCGGCCTTTTCTGTGTGGAGCTAGTCGAAATCCTTGTTTCCACGTGGAATGCTTTCTGTGGTCTATACATGATTGCCATGACACAGCCACTAGTACTTCACTGTAATGTTTCAGTATGCGAGTTTCGGAAAGATTTCGCACGGCGGTAGCGTGAAACAAGTCGCGAATTGTTCGGATATTTTGTTGCCGAGGAATGGTCTTGAACTCGGAAATGGTGCAAATGCACACCTTGGCCGCTAATATTAGAAAGAGGCTCACACACGGAAAGGATGCAGTTGGTGACGTCGGTGGAGAGATGGGGACAGACGGAAGGGACTAACTCTGTTTGCAATCAACGGACCATTGTCTCCCACGATTTACGCGACTTGACCCGTTGCAATCACGCCATGCCCAAGCGTCAGTGGTCTCCCGATATCCTGCTGCACCACAAGGCACACATCGCCGGCATAACCTTCAGGCTTCAAGCTTCACGTATGGTCTAGACACAGTCTGTTTCCGTACATCTCCTGCGCCGCAGAATAATGCCGTTTTTCAATTATGTGAGCTGGAGTTAGAACCATATCCCCGTGCAACTTGCCGTATTCGAGGACCGTAACGGTACCTGTTTTATTCGCTTCTGACACTAGTACATATACGGCAAAGTATAGGCATGGGAACTGCCGTAATGCCACCTGATCTGCCCGCGCCTCATCCCCCTCCAGCCTGTTCTAAACGCCGTCCAATTCAATCAAGCCTGGGCCTTTGGCCAGTCCTCAAATCCTAGATCGACGGCTACAGAAAATCTCAGATGTGAAGCAGTCGCATCCAGGATAAAACACTTACGCCAAGGCGGCGCGATAAATCTAGCAGCAAAAAGGTTTTCGGGGTAAGCCTTGAACGGAACATTGCGGAAGACGAGCACATACCGCTTTTGTTTCCCTCCAGCGGCCAAACCATCAAGCCGTTCTATATCGGACTTGTCGAGTTTACCCGCAGCCTCTGTTGCACCTTTGTAATTGGAGGCAATACGGGTTTTGTTAACAGATTTGGGAAGGATCACAATATCCTTGGAGACTATGATTTGCGCCTCTTAGGTCACTAGCGCATCAGTGCTGACGAAACGATTCGACATACGGAGGTATCCCAAGAGCACGTCCGCGGGTTTCAAAGAATGCTTTGCAGCAATTTCTACAACGACTTCGTCTGAGAGGAGCGGGGCATCAGAAGATCCGAGAGGCGAATAGGCCTGAGCAAGGATCCCCTTGGATCTCAGATAAGCGAGGAGCTTGTGTTGGGGATTATATACGTGTAATTCCAACTTCAACAAGCAATGTAAGTTATGTGCGTCAACTGTGGATGTAAACTGGAAGACTGACTTGATTGACGACAGGAAGGATCTCAGCCTTCTCGAGAAGGTGCTCGATCTTTACCTGTGAGCAGTTGCTAACCCCGATGCTTCTAACCTTGCCTGTAGCGTATTTAGCATATCTGGTAGGAAAGCCTCGGAGATTGGTCTTGCCTTTTCTAACAAGGGCTTCCATTTGCTTCCACGTGTCGCTGATATCCCAGGAATGATCCACATCGCGGGTACCATCTGGGAGCGTTGGAAATGTGGGGTGATTTCCGTTTGGGTTTAGAGGGACAGGCCAATGTATAAGATAAACTGTATATTGATATTTCAGCGATCATCCGCGGTGATCATTGAAATAAACGCCACAAACGATCAAGATAATCTGTTCCGAGATTTTCCAGAGTTTGATCAAGGCACTCTTCCACGCGAGAGTGGTATGTACACCACAGCTTGCTGGTGATCTATAGCTGGATAATAAGCGCAGTGATAAAATTTAGAGAGAGCGGACTGACAAAGATCTCAGACCGAGGAATACCCGATTGTTGGATGCCTTCTCCAACTGATTTCTCATTTCCGTAATTCCTAGAAACATGGGCTACGTGGTCAGAACAAGGAATGCGATTTTCTGGAGTACGGGGGCTAACCATGCACAGTCAATATGTCTATATCCAACCTCTTTGATAGCGTACGCGACAGCGTCAGGAACTGGATCGGAATCGGGTTTGGCCTGCCATGTACCTTGAAAGTGGGATTATGCCCGTTGAAGACATGATAATTGAATTTAAAAGTGATCAAAATACCTAGACCAATCGCAGGAATCCTAAAACCGCTGCTCAGTTTGAAAAATGGGGTACTCATGTTGTCGACGAATCGATGATAGCAAATGATTGTGGGGAGCTCTACCTTTCGTCACCTCGTCCAAATATACAGGCTTGCGGGCCGGTAATCGGCGGCTTCAGCCATACTTGGTGGTCACGAACTTTATTCCCCGTGACATGCTCAATCCTCTGTCTGATGCGCTCGTTCCGCAAACTCCAAGGATGAACATCATTAGTCCTGCGCTTTCAAAGGGTAAGCCCATCCGAGAGGTTCCAGGTCAGCTGAACTGCGGGGAAGCTGAACTCAATCACCTCGAGGTGTTCAATTGCTACCCGGAAACTTCCAGATTATCCGGAAGAAGTCGACGCAGCTGAGGTTGCCTCCAATATCAATATCGATGGTGTATAGCCAGGTGAATTTACGTGGCATACATTTTCCGATGTGGTACAATGCTCTCTAGGGATGAACAGCCCCCGTAAAACTGTTCACAGATTTCAACCGGTCCTTTGCTATGGTCATAAATCACACTTCTTTTGTCACAATCAATCCTACCGCAGCAAGCTATCCTTCTGTAACGTTATAGAATTGATTCCATGACTTATATAAAATCTTCCCTTAAAGCTTACTTGTGGCATCTCTAACCCCCCACGATCCTGACTGATGGAGCTAGACCGATTCGACGAAGTAGACGTCGTCCCTACTAGTCGTTACGGCGGCAGTCACCTGACAGTTCAACAAGCTCTGAGAACGTTTGATGATTTATGGTATGCGTTGACATATCGACGAGCGAGGTGGATGGATCTCATGGGAGACTATGGTGGGAGCGAGCTTTTCTTGATTGATGGTTAAGTTGCGGTCCTATCGCTGCTGCGTTCGCTCCACTAATTCCGCGTGGGCAGGGGAATCGCTTATTCAAGCTGTCCTTGATGACCCCTTACTTGCTCTTGGCCGTGAGGACGGTGCATATTACGTTCCCAGGTCCCGGGGGTACTTACTCACACATCAGGACAGTTTTCGGCTTTCAGATAATGCACGCATATTTTCTACTGGAAAAAGCCATTGGAGAGTTCAAGATGCGTTCGGCTAATTTCGAGATCGCGTTTTGGCAAGGTGTGAATTCCGTCTCTCTAGGACCTTGCCCCGCTAAGTCATGTATGAGCGTATTGCCACGGTACGATTAGAACCGGAGCCACGGAGTTCGTGGTGTCATCGAGGCTGTTAGCTCGCCTCATGTTGTTCAAGCACCTTTTAAAAATAGATGGAATTGCTGTTCATGTGTTCGCCGGGTTAGAGGACAAGGCATGGAAACGTTATTTGTTGGTGAAAAAGGTAGGTCATTGGCCTCATTTCTTCGTTCGTACGTAATTCATCAATGACAGCCCATGTTTGTGATGGCAAATGATGGCGGTGCTTACGATGATCCCGAAGAGCTGGATCGGTACTCAGCTGCATGGGTCCTGAACAAGCGCTTGTTTCTTTTCCACCTTCTTACCAATGGCGTCTCATTTGCTCGACTGAATGGAGCTGAGTACCGAGAGTTTAAAGTGCGTTTGATCTCGCTACTGCGCATGGTGTAATTGTTGATGAAAGTAGATCTTAACCTTCGTAAGCGAACAAAGCTGGGACCCTAATGCACGGAAGGTGTTCTCTCAGAACTTCTGGGACGCATCGCTTGCCTCAGAGCTTAAACTGAAAACAGCCTTACATGAAGAATATCGGCTCAGTAGAGTCGGAAAAACTGAGGAAGCCACGGAACGCATTCTAGCATCTCTTGCAAGAGACGTGATAATGCAGTCGCAACACTATCATTTTTCTAGAGAAATCCTGTACTTGTTTCTTCTCCATTGCTTTATTCTTCCAGATTTACCGGCTCAGAGCCGAGCGCGGCAGGATCAGAAATTGGATGCATCTTTGAAGCTTCTGCGCAACGAATTTCTACCTACCCTTTTCTTGTCGCTGGCTCGACTTTCTACGGGGGTCAGGGATTGTGTTGACATTGACGGACGTGTCTTTGTGTCAGTGATCCGATTCGTATGCTTGCACCATGAAAAAGGAATTTCTAATCTCATCATTCCGTCAACATACGCCATGGTTCGGACCATATGGTCTGAACTTGGTTATCCAGAACCGGATTTTTCCACGCTTGCGCGTGCCTTTATCTTCAAGACCGAGAATGCTACTCGAAGAACTCCCGCCTGCATTCCTAGCCTCCTTCCTTTCAAGAATGAGGTTTTTGACAAGGAATTGAAAGCGATCGAAATAACGGTAATGGAAACGGAAGACGATCGCGGAGTGTTTTCGCCCAAGTACTTCACGTTCGGCCCAGGAGTGCTGTTCAAGGATGAAAAACATTGGCATAGCCAAAGATCTCTAGTAACGCGTAGCGCTGGCGATGCTAAACCTAAGAAACTTGGCTATTTTGCTCGCCGCAAGGCACTAAAGCGTAATCAAAGACTCATGCAGCGATTTCAGCAGCAAGCGGCAACTTTGACAGGCGCTTCTGGGGCCGCGCTTCAGCAAGTTGTCATCGCGCCTGTTGGGACTCGTAAGCAGCACGCTCGTGCTGCGTCGAAGGTCATTGCTGTGAGTTTTCATACTGCGGTGATGTTTCGATTGATTATCAGGTCCCTAGGAGGTGAATTCAAAAAAAAAGAGGGAGGTGAAAGTCTCTTCCGCGGATAAGATACGCCAACGGATACAAGCTGAAAAGGCGACGAAGCAGCTGAGCGATTCAGAGGTTTGGTGGCAGGAACACATCAACGCGATGTCCAAAATGAATAGTACGCGTAAGGCAACTTACCTACGAGCTTTGTTCAAGAATAAACGGTCGGAGGAGCCTTCCGTCCGCCTAGAAATGCAACTTTATCAGCTAGATGTAGAATTCTTGCAATGGATCGATGAAGCGGACCATACTTCTGATGACGCCCGCGACCGGCGCACCGTTGCCATTGTCCGCGTAGTCAAAGACATCTGCGACGGAAGGCCGTTGACGCCAAGCGCCACGAAGATACTGAAATCAGCGCTCGAGGTCATCGGTTTCAGTGAATACATCCCGGCGTTGATCGAGAAACACAAGATATCACAGGACAAACGCCTTTCATTCAAACCAACGAAACTTATATCTTCAAAAACAAAGGAGCCTTATCACCCTTACATGTGCATCCAGGAGGACCCCGTACATTGGCAACTACGCGTTTTTGGCGCATTTATGGATAGGAGTATGGATGGATCCCCAGACGCACGCGTTCCTTTTGTACCTGATGCGTGGCAACGACAAGTCCTCGATAGCATTGACGCTAATCATTCGTTGCTCGTCGTCGGTATGCCCCTTTACTCTCGGTCCTATCGTGATACTGAATCAATGGCTTTTGATAGCACCGACAAGCGCCGGAAAAACTTTCATATCGTTTTACGCAATGGAGAAGATTCTACGGGAGTCAGATGACGGAGTCCTTGTGTATGTCGCTCCTACTAAGGCTTTGGTATCCCAAGTTGCAGCGGAGGTATATGCACGATTTAGCAAGGCTTCGGCACAAGGTATTTTAGGTTCTGAGACCCGTTTACCTCGTATTGATTCGACTTCTAGGAAGCTGTTGGGCAATCCACACTCGCGACCACCGTATGCACGATCCAATGCACTGCCAAATCCTCGTAACGGTCCCGGAAATCATCGCTATCATGTTGTTGTCACCTGCGATGGCACGCAACTGGAGTCCGAGAATAAGATAGTAAGTTATATTTGATGAGTACGGTATCAAACACAATTAATGTTTTATAGCATCATCCTAGATGAGATACATTGTATTGGACAACAAGAGGGTGGAGCCGTCTGGGAACAAATAATTCTATTCGCACCGTGCCCTATCATGTTTGTCGCAAACTAACCCTAAGATATACTCGTCCATCTAACCTTAAACTGCAGCGGCCTCTCTGCGACGATAGGGGCACCGGAGGTCTTCAATACATGGTTCAGAACAGTCCAAGAAGCCCACGGGTTTGAGCACACGTTTGTTAATCATCCCCACCGTTTCTCTCACCTGCGGAAGTTCTTCTATCTACTGGACTATAAACAAAAGTCGGACAATTTCCCTGGATTGGGTAACTATCAGCCAACGTCGAACACAAGATTCCTGCATCCTATCTCGATGTTATCTTTTAGAGCCCATAGCATCCCATCCGATCTGGCTTTGGAAGCTCGAGACGCCCTTTCTCTCTATCAAGCTCTTCGGCGCGACGAAAACACAAGGTTAGACTCACTCGAGCCATGTCAGTTCTTCGCGCATTGCAAGGGAAGGCTTCTAGCTCAGAAAGATATCATCAATTACGAAATTGCGTTGAAAGAAGTCATGTCCCGCATGCTTGAGACATTTGACCCTTCGAACTCTTCTAGCTCTCTCTACAGCGTCCTGGACAGGCTAAAGGACCCACTTCTCGCTACCGTTCCTACAGTGGTATTGAATGCCGCCCCTCGCGTACCTGTTTTCTTCCATAACTTGATCTATCTTGTGGCCGACTTACATGCGATGGATAACCTGGTACGTTCAATGTTCTCAGATGGTTATCTCCGTTTCTAACGCTACACTAGCCAGCGATTTTATTCAACTTTGATCGAACAGGTTGCGAAAAGATGCTAGAACACCTCTTAACAACCCTTGAAAGTGCGGAGAGCAAGTGGCGTCAGGGCAGCCCTGAATGGCAACGTAAAATGCAAGCTTATACAGCATGGCAGACACAAGCGAAGTCTAGGGAACGCCAAGCTGACCGGGAATCAAAGTTCAAGAGAGACCACGATGAGATGCGAGAGGGGCAAGAGACAAGCTGGGAGAGCTCCTTTGATCCGAATGAACCGATCGAACAGTTTTCTTTCGCCAATACAAAAGCGTACTCAAAGGCTGAATTAGATAAGGACATAGCTGAGCTGACATACGCCGTGCGCCCATGGATATTGCGCGCCCTCAAGAGAGGAATCGCGATTCACCATGCGGGAATGAACAAAGGATATAGATCCCTGGTAGAAAGGTGAGGGTGTTTGACATCACCTGCCGGTCATCGTTCAATATGCATGATCGTAGTCTGTTCCGCCAACGATTTATTCGTGTATTGATATCAACTGGTGCGTTAAGCTGTCGCAATTTAGAACACTCCAATGAAGTGTATACTATAGGCACGCTCGCTCTCGGGATCAATGCACCAGCCAAGACGGCCGTTTTCGCCGGCGACTCTCCATATCTGACCGCCTTGATGGTAAGATCCTCTCTCAATTAAAAAGAAGTATATATCGCTTATAAACCGTGGCTCTAGTATCGGCAATGCAGTGGCCGCGCTGGTAGACGTGGATATGATTTGCTTGGGAACGTCATCTTCTATGGCCTTGCCATGGACCGAGTGCAGCGGCTCATACTTTCGAAACTACCCAGTCTAGGGGGAAACTTTCCTCTTACATCGACCTTGGTGCTGCGGCTCTGCAACCTTCTTCATGGATCCGAAAATGCCCCTGCTGCTGTTAACGCGATCCAAACGATACTGTCCTTGCCGTCGATAACGTTTGGATCAGAGATCGGTAAACATCAGATATTGCATCACCTTCGATTCAGCCTCGAATATCTACGCCGAAGCCACTTGATAGACAAACAGGGAAGGCCTATGAACCTTTATGCTATCGTAGCGCACCTATATGTATGTCTCATCGCCTATCCGCCCTCGATGATCTATTAATAATATCATTAGTACACCGAGCCCAGCAATTTGGCATTCGTATCACTGATGCATAGCGGCGTCTTACACCGGATCTGTGCCAAAGGCGACACCATCGGCGCCAGGCGCGATTATATACACCTTATGTGCCATTTATTCTGCCGCCGCTACATACCGCGCATTATGATGAATTCGGAAACGACCACTCAGTTAATCAAGAATTACCCGTCCATGGTGATCCTGCCCCCGCTGCCAGAAGATATCCGCAAGGTATTGAGCAAACATGAACAAGACGTGCTCAATATATTCACAACGTATGTAATGTCCTATACACAAGAACGCAGCTCGCATCTGGGTCTGGACAATCGGCTCCCTCTAAGTGGGAAAGGATACCCTGTACCCGAGCAGTCAACCATCGCGCCTCTCAACATGTATCTGCAGGAGACCGCGATCAAGGTCACCGCTCGCTCTGTCTTCGTCGCCAATTCGGGGCATGACGACGGCTTTGCCAGCGTGCCGGAGCTGGCACGCACCGTGCGAGAAGGGGTCTACGTAAACCAACACGCCATACCTTCTATGACGCCACTGGTGATGGGCGGAACAAAGGAGCATGAATTGAATGCCTATTTGCTTGACTTTTACACGCACGGACAAACGGCTTCGCTCGTGATGGCGAATGGAATCAGGTCTAACGATGTATGGTACCAACTGGAAGATTTTGCCCTTACATTGTCGTTGACGAAGGCGGCGCTGGAGCAATTGTTTATGAAAAATGCGAAGGCTATCTATCAGCAAGCTAATGAGCAGGGGACGGTAGTTTCTGGGCCAAAGCAGGTCGAAGAAGAATCCGTTAGTCGACTTTAGCCACTATCATGACGAGCGTGGGTTGACTTTTTCTACAGATCGATGAAGATGACATTGAGCTGGATAGCGGCTATGGAATGCTCGAGGACGTTGGAGACCCCCCCGATAGAGAAGAAAATGAAGACGGCGTCCTCATCAACGCTGATCATCTGATAAAAAGACCGGCAGGAGTCTCAAAAGGCGACTGGAAGGTGTATGAAGTTGTTTCGTCTGCAAGGGAAGAATTTATGGAGAAGTTCAAAGCTATGTGGGCCTAGAATCCTGGGAATTTGTTCTTTATTTGTACTTGTATGACCTGGATAGGGGGTTGACATATGCTAGGGTATTACTTGGTGCGATCTATACCGTCCTTGAATAGTATTATGAGTTGATGGGAATATGTGGTACGAGCCAATCTCAAGGTGTTTCGGAAAGGTTCCTAAATTGAAAGGATGGACGCCGATCTAAGCACCGTCTGGTGAGCGTATACCAATCGATTCATATTTCGCTCTCGATGGGCGTTTGAGAGACGATCCTGACGTTGGCGTGTAAGGCATACTTGACAGCGAAGCCAAGTTGAGATTCGATCGTGACTTTTTAAGAACGTCTTCTGCTACTTCGGTCCCATACAGCTCGGCGAGCTCACTAGGATCGAAACAAAGATCAGATTAGCAGGCTGAAAACGGCCGCACAAGGCGTACTTGGCATAATTGTCCATCAGGGTGGCAACCGTGTTCATATCGAGGCGGTAGGCTTTCGGCGTCATGCCCTTGCCGAACCGGTAGGTGACATGGTTTGAGCATAGCAAGCCAGCAATCATGACAAAGATATGGAGCGGGACAAGGCCGAAGACGCCAGTATACCACCGGGCCAAAAGAAACTTCTCGAACTGGAGAAAAATGCCTTTACACCCTGGCAACATGCTGCGGGAGTAACACGTCGCGCTGACAGTTGCCTCCACGAATGGGTTATAGTAACCGCAACACTGGAGTTCATTTTGAAGCAGTAGCCGACCGGCGGTGCCAAGCTCCCTGGACCACTGGGAGTTGAGTTTGCCTTCGAGGTTGAATGTCCTTCGTTTGTAGGAGAGGTAGCCTGGTATGACGAGTGCGCCGAAGACGATCCAGAGGAGGAAAGTGTAGATAGCGAGGAAGGAGCGGTTGTTGAGGAGGATACCGGCCCAGCCGATGGTGGAGGTAAGGATACCGAGGGAGGCAGCGACGGTGGATGTGATGAGAACAGGTTTGTTGGCGGTCATGATGATGGTAGAGTGTTGGAATACGTTGAACCAAATGAGCAGACAAGAAATCAATGCAACAATGGAGTAACATGTGAGCTACACGTATCTCGTTCAGTTCTGCCGTCAGCAGCACGTTATTAAACGGGGAGCATACTTACCGCAATGTTAGCGAAGAACAATATCCATTTGAACTTTGTCCATCTCTGGATCGGCTTGTTTTGAGTATATGAGCCCATCCTAGCCCCATCTTCGTCATCGAACCTACCCCCAATTCTCGCTTCACCACTCTTGAACGCATCGACGCCTCCCCCCATCTTGGGAAACGCGCCACCGCCTTTTCCCTTCCGCCTGTACGGCCCTGTTCCTGTCAGCAACGCATGGGAGAATTTGGAAGGGATATAATTGACGGATAACGACGTGCCAGCGGGCGATAATGGCATGGCGGAGTGCAAACTTGGGGATAAGGGTGTGGTGTCTACGATTGTTCCTGGTAGCATTGGATGGGTGGATGAACTTGACGAGGCAGGTCGTGTCGAGTAGGGAGCTCTGAATGGGTCAAAGTTGCTGTTAACGGGGAAGGATATTAGCCTGGTACCAATCTTGGCAGATCAGAACGCTCAAAGTAACGTAAGATAGAAATAAGAATAGAAAAACCCAAGAAAGAGCGAGGAAGCGACGCAAATGAAGATTAAAGAGCAGAGTAAATGACTTGCCTTGGCATGACCGTAAGTATAGAGGGGGAGAGTGGCTTAATTGGGGACCAGGGCAGGCTCGTTCCATAATTAAATTTTCATTGGAACCTATTTTAGCATTATCGTTACTGCGGAACTGTCAGTGTCAAAGACAACAAACAAATGGGTGAGAGGGCAACCGCCTCAGGTTGACAGCCGCCTGGTGGAATAGCTTGCAGCAGAAATTTTGTCTGTCCTTTTTGATCTTTTTCTCGCATTTCGTTCAGCAGCACGTAGTAAGGACCAAACGGAAGGCGGAGCTGGTCCGGAGGGTGCCACGTTATGCCATCAACCTGACCGTCAGACCTGCAGGGTTGAGAGATAGTTTCTCCTTTTAGTTACTAACTTTCACAACAACTCAGGCACCCGCTCCATAAGCAAAAAGGACTCAACAGGCAACCGGAGACTTCCATGTTGAGCGTAATACTTGAACTTCAGTACCAATGTCGTTTGCAAATTGGTATGTAGTATAGTGATAATGAAAGTGTGATGATACAAAAAAGGGGTTTGTCTTATTCGAAATTTGGAGGCGAAAATCCTCCGCACACTATAATTCGATCGTAGATACAAGACAAGTACACCATCAGTCATAATCTACAAGGTCTTCATGGCCTGTGAACCTCTTTAACCACTCCTTCACACCACCTGTTAGGACATAGGCTTTTGACCCATGTTCACCTTCAACACCGTCCAAGTAGTCCTGATACCTACCAGACGTCAGTCGGGGTAGCAGTCTATCAGGGTACGCCCATGACTTACCAACCAGCACACCTCGGACCGCGTCCCTGGGAACTGCCACAATAAAATATAACCTTTTCGGTATTCTTGTGCTTGCCAAAAAACTCCGGCAAATCGTCATGGAATGTTTGCGCTGGCCATTGTTCACTCCCACGGACGTGACCTCCCTAGATAAACAAAAAAAAAAAAAGAAGCTTAGCACTTCCAGCCGTAATGCGGACTAACCTGGTGATCGTTCCGCCGTACGTCAATTACAACGTAATCTGGCTTCGGCGAAGGAGACCTGATGAGCGCCACTACTTCTTCAGCTGATATACCAGGTGGCGCAGATGCAATGATGGGGAAAGCGTCCCACCACCGCAGTAACACGTCGGGTTGTTTTCCCGTGGAAGTGCCAGGTTTTAGAGCATAGATTTGGTAAGGAGCTGCGGAGATGACATTAAAATCGACGTTTTTGGCCTTGACCTGAACTAGAATGTTGCATGTACCCACCGCCAACGGCGCCAAGAGCGGCGTGGCCCGCGGAACCTTTTGGGGAGCCAAGCCCTGTAACGTCTTTTCTAACTTTAGCATTACTAATTGAGATCTCTGCATTGTATAACTCTCAGACGTGTTGCAGCTGTCACTCGATTTACGACTCGGACCTTTGAAACCGGCATCGGTGAAAATCTGCTTGCATAGCGCCACGGTGGCTATTGTGGGTCCGCCTTCGGCCGATTTCGCAGCTCCGTCGCTGGTCGGAGATAACATCTGCCCGTCTCGGATACATCGTATGGCATGGAGCGAGGGAGAAAACCTACGGTACCAACATAAATTCTACCACCAGGCCTCAGCACTCTGTATGCTTCTTTCAGCAAGGTTTCCTCTCCAAGATCGACTGCGAAACTTGTTGTGATACAATGAACGGAGTCGGCTGCGATGGGAAGTTCTCCGTAAGGATCACTATGTACAATCGATATATGAGGAGATCTAAGCTTCTGGGCCGCGGCGCTGAGGCGGGCAGATGAAATGCGATCCTCCGCGATCATCCAGCTTTAGAATAACCAAGACGCAAGCATATGAATCGGGTACCTGATCCGTATCCAGACTAACAACCTGTCCCACTGGTCCAACCTTGATGGCGGCGGAGACGACATCGATAGCACTTCCGTCCCCAAGAAGGAGAACGTGCTCACCCTATCACATATGCGACACATATGTGAGCTGTATCGTAAGGGAAAACACGCATACCTCAGATAACGACTGAATCAGTGTGTCGCGCAGAAAATGTGGATATTCGGGCCCTGCCCGGACCAAGGAAGGCGGTTAGGGACCCCCGACAGGACACTAGAATACGTAGTACCTGTGTCGGTCATGGCATGTAACGTTTCGTGTTGAAAGTATGCGTTGCAGTTTCCTGTTACCGCACCGCTGGAGGTGCTTGCCAGAACGTGAGATAGTAAGGCGACACGCAGGGCACAGCCACATATAATAGTACCAAATAGTGAATGCGGTTTTATTTATTTATTTTAATAGCATGGTATTAGAAGGTTGCAGTGCTACAAAGTAGACACCTAGTACTAGCTATGCTATCGAAGTACAAAATCACACGAGGAGGACCGTCATGGGTACAAGGGCACTACCCAGTGAGAACAGGAGAAACCTGTTACCAGACACTGAGATGACACAGTCATGTGAGCATGTGTGAGGGGTTACAAAGGGCAGTGGCATTACATGTGCATGCATTTGTGTCAATGTAATCTAGGAGCATCTGGAGGGGGTGGAGGGGCCCACTGCTCAACAAGAGTGGCCAACTTAACCTTGTCAAAGTGATGCTTGAAGAAAGGACATAGTGAATGCTGTTATGGTCACTTGTGTAAAGTCTCTCAGGCAGCAACAAGGGCTCCTGGATGATAGGCAAGGAAGGGGTCTTGGTTCTCAAGCAAGGGTTGCACTAGGCTATGACTTGACATTGTATCCCTCCTGTAGTGGAGGCATCTAACTTAGCAGTGACAAGGCAAGCTCAAGGAGGGGATGTTGAGCAAACTGAGGTTTGCTGATATGGTTTATGATTCACTGAGTTAATGTTACAAGCTGAGAGGCTTGTTATTAATCAGTTCCTCAAAGTATGCACAGTTTGACTGTTAATACTAAGCTGACGCTTAGCCTGTATTCCCAGTAGCACTTATACATGACAAGGAAGTCCCCTGACAGTGGGATGCATAATCTACAAGTCCCCTGATACCAGGATGCATAAGTGATGGTATCATAATGGTAACATATGGTGTCATGAGTGAGTAAGCATATGTAAAAAGGAATGTGTAATTGGATAAGAGATAGTCCGATAAAAGAGTAAGCATAATGTAGTAAGAAGGAAAAAGAGCATTCAACTGTAACATTGCCCTCTTACTAGGATAAAAGTTCCCATAATTTTATAGTACAAACAAAAGATGAAAGAAAAATACATATAGTATGATGTACTTAGGTCTTAAGTGCGTCTTCTGGAAACAGAAGCATAGCTTCCTTGAGGGGTTTCTCCATTTCTTCTGGAGTTTCCTCTGGTTTGGCTCCTAGTATTGGGTCTGGTACGAGTAGGACCAGTGGAGCGAGGGGTAGTGCGAGAGCTAGTA
>AYNK01002457.1:0-34775 GCA_000497225.1 Amanita jacksonii TRTC168611 | reverse complement strand
TTATATTAATATTGTATTTTGTATAACTTAACTTCTTTTATATTGTAATTAAATAATAATATTTAGTAAAACATAAATATAGTTCTCTTTTGGACTCGAACCAAAATTAACACTTTAGAAGAATGTAGTTCTAACCTATTGAACTAAGAAAACTGATATAAAATTAAAATTTTTTGTTGTCTTAATTATTTTTAGCTTTTTTGCAATATTTAATAAACATTTATTAAATTCTAATAAATAATATATAAAATAGGTGGTAATTTATATAGATATATTAGTAAAACATATACAAAGAGACTAAATATTTAGAGAGCTAAGAAGGAATTGAACCTTAAATAGAAAGACTTTGCAGGTCTACTACAGAACCATCTGTAAACTTAGCCCTTTATATGTAAAGAAGAATTAAAAAACGACTATTATTTTTCGTAAGCAATAATTGAAAATTTTATAATTTTATAATAAGAATTAATTAAAAATAAAAAGATAAGTTTAATTATATTAACTCTTTTAATTTAATAAAATAATAATAAAAAAACTCAATATTTATTTACTTAAAATTAGTAAAGCAAATTTTATTTATCAATATTTAATCATATAAAAATTAAAACAAAAATTTTTGTTTAAAATCATATAAATATAGAATAACCTTTTTAGTATAAATTAAATAAATTTAATTAATTTAAGATTTCATCTGAGTTAACTATATTTTACTAGTTAAAGCTTTCATTACTTTTATTACAATCTACTTAATTTAAAATTTTATATTTAAAGCTAATATTATACTTATTCAAATAGGCAGAGTAATTAACTAATTCCATATTTTTTCATTTATTCTATATTGTTATTAATTATTATTAAAATTTTCTTAAAATTAAAAAAGGCTTTACTAATTTTAAGTAAATAATAGTTAAAATTTAATGTTTAATTTATTAAGTTTTGTTTTAAATTTAAATTTATCTTTTATTTAAAATAAATAAAAGTCCAACTAAAAATATTAATTCTTGTAATGATAATTATACATATACGTATAAAGTATGTAGTTATTATATTAAATATAATATTTAATAATTTACCTTTCTACATTACATCTTAAAAATTTTTAATTAAAAATATAAAGTCACAACCTTTAACATCAAGTTTCTTTATAAATTAGTACTACTAAACTAAATACTTTACAGTATGTACATTTGTAGCCTATCTAGAAATGTTCTATTTCTTAATTAATGGTTTTATACTCTATTCTAAAAATATTAGTAGAGATCCATTTTATTAGTATCTAGGGGTTAGATTCTTGCTTGATAGACATTCAGCACTTATCTATTATGTTTGTGGCTACCCAACTATGCGTTCCTATTTGTTACCTTTATCTCACTACCTTTTTACGGTTTAGAGTAAAAAACTTTTTAGCAACAAAAAGTTAAAAAGGATTTTTCCAATACCTTTTGAAAAAGTAAAGGTCCCTTACAAAAAGTAAAAACAATTGGTGCACTAGAGAAACACAGCCTATTGGTCCTTTCGTACTAGAAGGTCTGCCCCTTTTTACTACTTATTCCTCCAGAAGATAGGGACCATACTGACTCACGTCGTATTAAACCCAACTCACGTACCCTTTTAATCGGCGAACAGCCGAACCCTTCCAAGCTTCTTCCCCTGGAGGATAGGATGAGTCGACATCGAGGTGCCAAACAGCCGAGACAATGTGTACTCTCGTCGGCTATCAGCCTGTTATCCCTAGCGTAACTTTTATCAATTGATCCCCGTCTATTCCATACTATAGCGAGGGGTCACTATGCCCTACTTACGTATCTGTGCGACTTTTGAGTCTTTCAGTTAAGCATGCTTTCCGCCATTGAACTCTGCGCAACCCTTCACTGGTTGATTGATCTCCATTCAATTTCTAGCTATACCTTGTAAAAATTTTATGTTAAATTTAGACTAAGTCTTATTCTTATTTTCTTCTTATCTTAAGAATAAGAAAGAAGATTTTAAGTAAAGACAAAGTTTTGTTTTAGTTAAATATTCTACTTTTTTTGCTGTTATTTTACAACAGTCCCTGTTTAAGGGAAAAGTTCTTTGTTTTAATATTTTATTATCTAATTCAATTAAGAATAAAATATAAAATATTTATTTAAATTATGAAATATTTGGTTGTACTTTGCTACTCTATTAAAGACGACCGCCCCAGTCAAACTGCCAATTAGTCAACTCTCCCTTTGTACCAATAATAAACACTCTTTATTTAAAGAGATATCTATAATGGTGTATAAGGTAAACATAAACCCAACCTTAATTGTAAGGTTTCCACTATACGTCTTTCGACTTACCTATTCACTATTAATTAAAGTTGTTCTAGATTCATGTGATAACTAACTACAGTAAAGCTGCATAGGGTCTTCCCGTCCCACTGGAGGTAACGCGCATCTGCACGCGTAATTCAATTTCACTGAGCAAGTTGTAGAGACAGTGAGGCCATCGTTACATTATTGATACCGGACCACATTTAATGGCCAATTTATTTTGCTACCTTAGGATCCTCATGGTTAAGACCGCTATTAACCAGATTTTCAATTAGTCACAGTTTCCTATGACCGCTTTTATATTAATGGCATTGGGCAAATTTCACACAGTATACTACCATATTAATGATTGCACTGTGTTGTGTTTTTAGTAAACAGTCGGGGCCTCCGATTATGTGACACCATTTGAAGATCAATTATTATATCTCCTTCATTAATATTTCTTATACCCATTTCTGTTTAAAATGGAAGGAAATAAAATAAAGGCCTTAATAATAAATTCATAAATGGTACCTCTTGTCGTCTAACTTATGAGGTGAATTTGCCGAGTTCCTTAACAACTTTTAGCTCTACGCCTTAGTATACTCTACCTACGAACCTGTGTCGGTTTAGGGTACGGTAGTTTATTGTTAAAATAAAATTAACAAAAAAAAAATATTTTTTTCCTGGTCCATTTTTTAATATATGGACTTTCTATTTTATACTCATCAGCCAAAACTTTGGTTTTGGTCCTTAGAGGCCGCAATAACACAAAACGGATTAACCTTTCCAATTTGCAACCCTTTCGTATTCGGCGAGAAGTATTATAACTTCTTTTTACGTTACTCATGTCAGCATTCTCTCTTCAGTAACCTAAAAATAATGAAACACTATTTTATTATTGGTTTGACTGAATGTTCTACTACCTAGATTAAGAATAAAAATGAAGTTAATTTTTATTCTTAACCAACACGATATCGGTTGATTGTTTAAGACCCGTTAAATTTTAGGCGCGACTATCTTTACTGCTGATGCGTTGTTACAAACGTTCATTAAAAGTAGCGACTGCCAGGCTCACTTCACAGCTGTATACGATTATGCTACATCCTTAATTTCACTTAACAATCATTTGGGACCTTGATCTGTGTTCTCGGCTGTTTCCGTCTTGACTACCCAACTTAGCATGAGTAGTCTGAATATCTACCATCAATTTATGTAATTCCGAGTTTCGCTTCCAAAGGTAAGATTTTCGAGATCCCCGCAACCTAAACGCATATAAAATTTTTATACTTGTTTGGAATTGCCTTGCTGTACCTCCATAAATCTTGTGTAGACGTCATACTTAAATATGTTTCGGTAGAAAACCAGCTATCACCAGGTCAGATTGGCATTTCACCGCTTACCAAAACTCATCGGAGAATTATGCAACATTCACCCGTTCGATCCATTATAATCTGGTCTTGGTAAGATCACCTGGCTTCGGGTCTAATAGAAGTAACTTATCCATCACTATTTTAATATAAATTTTATTTTATATTATAGTCCAGTCGCTTTCGCTAAGGCTTTAAACCTTGCTACTCCTATTAACTTGCTGACCCATTATGCAAAAGGTACGCCGTCATTCATTTACCTTATATGATTTTAAGTTGAATTCCGACTGCTTATAGAGTTACTAATTCAAGATCTATTTCACCGATTCATTATTAAATAAAATTTTTAATAATTCACTTTTTGTTTACCACTCGCTTTTCAAACTTTTCCTTTACAGTACTTTTTCACTATCGCTAAATTTATAATACTTAGCCTTAGAGGATGGTTCCCCTATTTTCCAACAAGTTATCTCTCATCGTACTTAATATTTTAATATATTTTATTATATTTTTCTTTAATAATTTACAGGACTTTTGTATTTGACCTTCTATGGAACAATAAATATAAATTATTTTCGTATTGAAAATAATTAAATAAATTATGCTAAATAAAACCAAAACTTTATTATAAAAATAGAAAATTGGTTTAAATTATTCAATTATTTAAAGAAATTTAGGCTAATCCGATTTCACTCACCATTACTTTCGGAGTCTCGGTTGATTTCCTTTCCTTTCCTTAATAAAATGTTTTACTTCAGGAAGTAATTTTTATAAAGGTTTACCTTAGGATCGCTTATAATTTTCATATTAGAAAATAATATAATATTTATATTATTTCTGAAGCTTTTGGTATTATACCTCCTTTTTTATAAATTTGCAGTAGTTTTCCTTAATAACCCCTTTGAATTACTTATATCTATATGATATATATTTATGATGTTATACAATATTGTCATCGATACTTTTAATATAGAAGTTTTAAAATTTATACTATATTTATAAAAATTTTAAATTAAAATTTAATATAACACCTTAATATTATATAATAATTATTATTAGACACTAACTTATATATATATTTTATATATTATGTTAATATTCTATAATTCAAGTTAAAAGTTTAAAAAGAGAAAAGAAAAATTAAGTTGAGAGGGGTTAAATATTTATAATATTTTTCATATTATGAATATTTTTATTTAATTATTCTCTTTTTCTAAATTAAGGTTTGAAAGTTGGATAGCTCCAGATCCAATTTCTAATACAAAACCAATTGTTAATACAATAAAGAATATTAATGCTATACAGAAACCAAAAGTAGAAACTTGATATAATGTAACTGCAATAGGGAAAAGTAATAAGATTTCAAGATCAAAAATTAAGAATAACATACCCACTAAGTAAAAATGAATTTGGAAAGTAGATCTAGTTTGACCATAAACAGGACTGAAACCACATTCATAAGCTGAAACTTTAGATTCATCAGGTCTATGAGGTGCGAATAAAATATTTAAACCTAGTAAAACAAATCCTAAAATAGGAACAAAAATAAATAGAAAAAATAAATTACTCATTATAAATTAAATAAAGATAAAGACAGTAATTGAGTACTATTTAAGATTAAAGTAGGTTTTAAAATAAACAATAAGATTGATAAAGTTAAACTAGAAATTAAATAACTATGGAAGTTAGTTAAAATAGAATTTTGCACTTCCACTTTAATATTAGTAATTACTCCTTCACTTTCTGTTTGTAAAAGGTTTTCTGTATATATTGTTTCCTTTTCTATTGAATAACTTGTATCTTCTTCTTCAGGTGAAGTGTGAAGAACTTTTATAATTTTTAAATAATAAGAAGCACTAACTACACTTACTAATATAGCTACTATAGATATAAAATTATATCCATTTTGAATTGCAGAATATAATACAAAAAGTTTAGAGAAAAAACCTATTAAAGGTGGGATACCAGCCATAGAGAATAAACATATTGCTAAACTTAAACTAAGTAATGGATTTAAGAAAAATTGACCTTTAAATTCTGATATATATTTAATGTCTTTTTCCTCTCCACTATATAGTGTAGATCTTATATTATTTTTATTAGGATAAGATTTAATTATATAACCTAAAGCTAAAATAACTAAGAAAATATTTAAATTAGTTATTGTATATTGAATTATATAAAAAATAAGGGAATCTATTGATTGTTCAGTATTAATAGCTAAAGCTAATAAAATAAATCCAATATGAGAAATTGTACTATAAGCTAATAATCTTTTTATTTTTGTTTGTGCTAATCCTACTACTGTACCTATTATTAATGATAATAATGAACTTATTAATAATAAATTCTTTAAGATATTCATAGAACTTTCACCGATTATATTATTTAAATTTTGTGTTGATATATTACTTATAGAACTTATATTTAAGAATTGTAATAGTTCTGCATATCCATTTGTATTGATTACTAATTTTGTATCACCTCCTATAATACCTATTTGAGTATATAATTCTAATAATAAAATTAATATTGCAATTTTAGGCATAATAGTTAACCATATTGTAACTATTGTAGGTGTATCATCATATACATCTGGAGACCAATTATGTAATGGTGCTGCTGCTATTTTAAATAAAAATCCTACTATTATTAATATTAATCCTAAACTTAATCCTTGTAGAATATAATTATATTCTAATACTGAAATTAAACTATAGATAGATTCAAAATTAGTTAAACCTGTATAAGCATATATTAATCCTGATCCTAATAATATTATACATGAAGATAGACCACCTAATAAAAAGTATTTTAAACCTGCTGAAGTAGATGATTCAGATTCTCTATATAATGTTGATAATATATATAAACCAAAAGATTGTAATTCTATACTTAAATACATTGATATTAAATCTGAACAAGATATTAATAAACATGAACCTAATGTACTGAATATTACTATTAAAGAATAATCTGTAGAATAAGAATTCATAATTTTACTTGTGTTTTCATTATTTTGTAATAAAGGCCAAGCTATTAATATCATAGATCCTATTAATAATAGAAAGACTTCTATTAATTGGGATATTTGTGTTATGTGGAATAAACCGCTATATATACCTATACCTGATCCAATAGACTGAATATATAGAGTATTAAATGATAATGCTCCGGCATATAAGAAAATTATAGCAGATATTCTTGTAAAATAAATAGGAGATAATTTAATATTTAAGGATGGAATGGCCTTAGCCACTATTAATGTTAAAATAGAGATAAAAATCATTTCTTAGCCTCTTTTATACTGATATTTATTTAAAGATAAAAATAAAAATTATTATAAAGTACAACAAAACCTATTGCAATTAAAATATTATTTAAATTAATCTTAATTATTTATTTTAATTATCTTCAATTCTTAATACAAATATATTTATAAATAAAGTAGAGAATTTTTATAATTTGGAAACGCAATAAGTTATTATTGTTGACTTTGATTTAAGTGAACCTTCATTAAAATGTCAATTTTAAATTTATACCTTAAAATTTATTTTATAATAATTAATTTGGTAATATTTTAAATAAAAATTTAATGCTTTAGTGAGTTAATACTTAGTTGTATATTTTATTTTAAAAAGTGATAAGATTAAATCGAATAAGACTAACATAAAGAATTTTGTTGTTATAATTTTAATACTTTTATTTATTCTTAATCATTATATAATATTTTTGTTATAATTAATAATTAACTTTATAAATTATATTAGTATATTAATTTTATATTATATAATATTTTATATATATAAATATGATTGTAATTTTAATATACTTAGTTTATAAAAATTGACATTTATAATGATACATTAATTTTAAGTTTATATATTAAATTTAAATAAAGGTAACTAAAAATTGTGACAAGGGATGGGGTTAAATTTATAAATAAATAAAACTATTCTATTTTTTAGATTTAGAAATAACAATCGTAGCATACATAGCTAATAATAATATAACACTTAAAGTAATTAATAATACTGCACCATAAGTGTATAAACCATGTCCTAATACTTCAATTTGTTGAAAATCTGTAATAAAAATATCTGACATTGAAGTTACAAAATTATTATTTACAATAGAATTGATTAAATTTATTGTTACTGCATTAGAACTTGATAAAATACTATTTAAATAGGTTATTTTATCTAATAAAACAGATAAATAAGGAACATTATTGAAATTGAAAGGTATTATAGTAAATATGATAAACATAAATAATGAAAATATTGCTGCACCCAATGGTAAATTTTTTGTATATTGAGTACCTGTTTCTAAAATATCTGTTAATTTAATATTAATCATCATAATTACAAATAAGAACAAAATAGCAATAGCTCCAACATATATTACAACATAAGATACACCAATAAAATTAATACCTATAAGAATTAAATATCCAGCAGCTTGAACAAAAGTAGTAATTAAAAAAATTACAGAAATTACTGGATTTTTAGATGTAATGGAAAATACACTAGATAATAATGTACCAAAAGCTAATAAATTTATAAATAAAGTAGACATTGTTAAATGATTTTAATATTTTTAAGAATTGATTTTAGTATTTTTAATAATTATTAAGATCAAATTTTTAATTAAATTGTTGTACCATAAGTTTTATCCATTTTACAACATAAATTTAAATTAAAATTTAATCGGGTTAACGTATCTATAATTTTAAAAAATATTTTGGTAATATAGTAAAATTTACCTAAATTTTGTATACTTAAATTACGTATAGTTACGTTGGTCCTTTATAATACTAGGGTTTATTTTCTATTATTAATAAATTTAAAATTTAAAAATTTTAACTAAACAAACTTAAGATTAAAATTTGTTTTATTATTAAATAGAGAATAATAAAGCAGATATAGAAATATGAAGAGAATTTAATAATACATCAGGTAATATACCTAGTACTATAGTAGGTATTAATAAACTAATTAATAGATAATACTCTCTTCTATTTAAATCTTTAACTGGTGTTAATAAAGGTGATAAATTTCCATATGATATTCTATTAAATAAAAATAAAGAATAACATGCAGAGAATAATATACCTGTAGCACCTAATGTTGCTATAATAGGATTTTGTTGCCAAATACCAATTAATGATAACTGTTCTCCTAGAAAATTTAGAGATAAAGGAATTCCAGTATTAGCTAATGTGAACACAAAAAATAAAATTGTAAATACGGGCATATAAGTTACCAATCCTCTAATATAATTAATTATTCTAGTACCAGTTCTATCGTAAATGATACCTCCTACACATATGAATAAAGCTGGAGATACAAAACCATGTGCTAAAGCTAATAATATTCCACCTTCAATACCTTGTATTGTATTAGAAAATAAACCTAAAACAACTACTCCCATATGAGCAATACTACTATAAGCGATTAATCTTTTAGTATCTTGTTGTATTATAGTAGATAAACTTGCATAAATAATTGCAATAACTGCCACAGTTTGTACCAAAGGACTGAAATAATTTGTAGCATCAGGTAAGAAATTAATTAATACTCTAATATAACCATAAGTTGCTAATTTTAATATAGTGGCAGCTAGTATAATTGAACCTGCTAATGGTGAATCGGCATGAGCTTTAGGTAACCAAATAATAAATGGATACAATGGAGTTTTAACTGCAAAAGCTATGAAAAATCCTAACCATAATAATTTTTGACTATCTAAACTTATTTCATATAAAGAAATTAATTGGAAATCCGTAGAACCTACATAACTATATATTACTAAAATAGAAAGTAACATAGGTAAACTACCAGCTAAAGTATATAAAAATAATAAGAAAGCAGATCTAAATCTATCATTACCATGTCCAAATATAATAACTACTATAAATAAAACAGGTAATACACTTTCGAAGAAAATATAGAAAAGTAATAAATCTAATGAAACAAAAGCACATATCTGTAAACTTTCTAATAATAAGAAAGATACAACAAAAAATTTTAAATTTTTATTTATGTTATTATAATTAGATAATAATGCAATTGGTGTTACAAATGTTGTAAGTAATACAAAATAAATTGATATACCATCTACTCCAAAATTTAGATGGCAAAAATTTAATTGATTAAATTCTGAAACAAATTGATATTGAGTAGTATTTGAATCAAATTGATACCAAATAAATAAAGAAATAAAGAAATTAAATAATGAAGTAGTTAGAGATATTTGTTTTATCTGTTTTTTACTTTTATCAGTATTCTCTTGAATTAATAATATTAATAGAGAACCTATAATAGGAATAAGTATTAAAGAAGTAAGCATTTTATGTAATATTTATATTATTTTAAATTTTATTTAAATCTCCTATAATTATCTTTATAAAGATATCACAGTAATTTTAAATAATTTATTTTTTTTTATATAAAGAAATAGAAAAAGTAAATGTATTTTACTTTTAAATTTAAAATTTCTTTAATTTTTTCTTACTCAAATTTTATTAAAAAATTTAGAGTATAATTAGAGTATAATATTTGAGAAATAAAATTAGTTTTATTGTTATAATTTTACGGTATTAACAAAGTTAATAATATTATAGAATTTTATATTTAAATACCTAAATACCTCTTGAATTACAATTAAATAATTATCAAAAAATATATAATTCGGAAAGGCACTTAAATTTATTCTACTTTTAATTACTACTAAAAAAAAAAGAAAATATCATTAAATATTTAGTTAAATTTTAATTAAAATTTTGTTTATTCTCGTAAAATTTCTTTAATTTATATTTTATCAACTTAATATAAATTTAATAAATATAATGTTTTAATATTAATCCCAATATAAGATGCTTCAAATTTACTTAAAATTTTTATAATTTAATTTTAAAAATTACCGTCTATTAAAGACATAAAAGAAAATTATAAAAATATTTATTAATTATAATATAACAATAAAATAGGAAAATAAATAAAATAATTCTTCCTATTTTAACACAATATAAAATTTAGAAATGATAATAAAATTAAATATTTATTAGGTACTGTAATGAAAGGGGATTAACTAAAATTTAAAATTTATCTATTTTTAGTACATATTAAATGAATCAAGTAGAAAATAATTTAAACTATTAGTATTAAAAATTTAAGAGTTATTGAGAAGCTGAGTCAACCCAAACTAAGAAATCTTGAGAAGATACTGCTTCAACTACAATAGGCATAAAACCATGCCATACTCCACAAATTTCTGAACATTGACCATAGAAAGTACCAGGTCTTTCAGCTAAGAAAGATACTTGATTTAATCTACCTGGCACACCATCTATTTTCAATCCTAAAGAAGGAACTGCGAAAGAATGTAGAACATCCGCACCAGTAACAATTAATCTAATATGGCAATCTACAGGAATTATTAATTTATTATCCACATCTAATAATCTGAATTGACCTAATTCTAAATCAGATTCGGGTATCATATAAGAATCAAAATCAATAGAATCTCCACTATCTGTTACAAAATCAGAATATTCATAAGACCAATACCATTGGTGTCCTACTACTTTAATAGTTAATGTAGGTGAAATTACTTCATCCATTAAATATAATAATCTGAAGGAAGGGAAAGCGATTGCAATTAAAATTATTGCTGGTGTAATTGTCCAGATTAATTCTAATACAGTACCGTGAGTTAAGTATTTATGTGCTATAGGATTTTTGTTGGAATTATAGTAATAAATAGTAGAAAATAAAGCCCAAGCAACTGCCAAGCAAATTACAACTAAATAAAATCCAATAGTGTTATGTAATGTTACAAGTCCTGTAAAACCAGGTGCAGCACTATCTTGAAATCCTAATTGCCAAGGTTGTGGTGCATCGTTATATATGGTATTAAAAATTGAAAGATATAAAGACATTTTAACTTTTTTTTTATTTTAATTAATTGTTACCTCTTACATAATTTCAAATCTATTTAGATTATCTTATTATAAATATCCTCCACCTTTATATTTACTCTATTAAAAATAGAAATCTTAATTATTAAAATTAAAATAGAGAATATGTTACTATCTTAATTTGTTTAAATTTTTATAAACAAAATTAAGAATGAATTAATAGAGCTATTTTTTATTATTAAAGTAAAATTTTTATTATGTAAAATATAGTAAAAAGTATGAAGGATGACTAAGATGTAAAGTAAAAATATAAAAATTTTATATAATTTCATTTTAACTATCACTTATAATTGACCTCTTTAAAAAAGATATAAATATTTAGTAATAATTTAATAAATTATATTTAATATAATTAAATTTTATAATTATTATTATAAAAGCAAAATTATAGTTAAATTTCATATTTAATTTACATTCTTTAAGAGCTAGATACCAAGTGTAGCTCAACACCCTTTTTATTTAACTATATCTTTTCTTAAAAATGAAAAGAATAGAACACAATATTTTATTTACTACAAAAATTTAAATTGGATTAATTTATTTTAATTTGTATTGCAATAAAAAGATAATATCGAACTATTTCCTAAATTTAAGTATAGATTTAAATTAAATCTTGTTAATAGGGAAATTTAACTATAATAAAATTTAGCATATCACAACTAAATAAATAAATAACGAATGATTTATTCAAGTATTATTAAACAAGTAGATAAGAAAATAAATTAAAGAAAATTTGTCATTTAATTTTTAATAATAATCACAAATTTTTAATTGATTAGTTAAAAATTTTAAACAATTGAGTTCACTGGTATCTTAAGATTCAACTTTGTGTATTCTTATATTTACTATTAATAATTAAAATTTCTTTAATTTATTTTGTAAATATAATATAAGGAGTAAAGGAATCGAACCTTTATAGTTTTTAAAAATAAAAAGTAAATTATAAATTTAGTGTAAATATTTAAAAATATTAACTTTTTTACACTCTATAATTACTTCACCCTTAATTTAAACAATAAACATAATTAAAATGAGACTATATTAAGTTAGAATGAAAAACAAAAATTTAAATAAAATTATGTATTTACGTATAATAGGTATAATTAAGATTATATTTTATAAATTTTATTATTTAAATAAATGTTATTACAACTAATATCCTTTTTATTTAAAATTTTACCTTATTAACTCCTCTTTTAATTTTATAATTTTATTTTATTATACTTAATAATATAATTTTAAAAAGTAAACTAAAGTAAATAAAACTTAAATTTAAATCAAGATATAATATGAAAGGATAAGGGGTTAAAATATTACAAAATTATGTAATATATATTCTTATAAATTATATCGAAGGATTGTATAGTAATTTAGTTAAATTAAAACAAATTTTGTCCAGATGATACTGTAATACTATAAGCACCTCTTTTGTTTTTAGTTGTGCTTCTAGCTACATCTAGATAATTAATTTTTCCTTTAGCTACTGCTCCTCTTCTAATTGTTTTTACAGTTTTTCTAGGAACAATTCTATTATTTAATAGTCTTCCTGATATTTTAATATTAATACCTGATAAGAAAGCCGGTATAATATTAAGTTTATTAGTTTTTGTAATAGTGAATTTTTTATTTTTAAGTACAGCTTTACCAAATAATCTTTTAACTAAAATTCTTAATTTAATTCTATTAATCATAATTACTAAGAAGTTAGCTAAAATATTACTATCATTATAAGGGTAATGTAATCTTATTAAATCTAATTCTACAGGTTTTTTAAATAGATTACTTAAAATTTCACATAAGTTTTTAAATTTATTAGGAAAAATTTGAGTTATATTATAAAGATATAATTTTCTTAATTTAATTCTAGTGTTAATATTTATTTTTCTAAAATTTCTATAAAGTTTTTTGATCTTATTTCTTCTTTTTTTCCATGTTAAATAAATTCTTAAATTATTTCTTTGTTTATCTCCAAATTTATAAATTTTTTTAGATTTCAAAATATTTGGAATAAACAAGTAATAAAATAATTGAATTCTAATTTTATTAGATGTAAATACGAAAACAGGATTACTAATTAAACAATACATAGATTTAAATGAATAAACTAATAAATTATATATATTTTTAATAAGTTTATTATTTTCACTATTAAATTTATAACCTATAATATTAGAATAATAAATAGATATTCCCTTATTTATCACATTATATTTACTTATTGCCTTCAAATATTTATTAATAATAGGAGTATTAAATATATTATTACCTTCTAAAGCAGAATTATTATTATAATCTATAGATATAGGATTAGAATCCGTAGATATTGAATCAATTTTATAATCAAATTCTTTATTTTTAATTATAGAATTTATAGTATGTTCTATTTTAATCTCATTTGATTTATTAATTGAATTAAAAATTTTATTTAATAATAAATTTTTATAATTTAATTCTTCTGTACTAATTCCAGATATAGAAATTTTCGTATTATTATTTAATTGTTCATTAATTATTAGGTTAGAATTAAATTGTTTATAATTTAATTTAATATTGTCTAAAGAGAATAAAGAAGTATCTCTTACTAAATCTAAAACTTTTTTATTTTTTTTATTTTTATTAATTAAATTAATATTTTTAGAAATTTGATATTCTAAATCATTTATTATTTCTTTCCCAAATTCTATTAATTCTTTATTGTTTCCTATACCAATATTTATTTTTTCTTTAGGTATTTTATGAATAAATAATAATTTTCTAAATCCGTTTTCTTTAATTATATTGTATTGATTAGAATTATTGAATAAATCTTTAGTTGCAGGTATATTAACTAAAGTTTCACTATTATTAACTAATGTTTTTCTATTATTATTTGTAGGTGTAATGCTTTTTACATTTAATTCTAATATTAATTTATTTACTTGATTTAAGAAATTTGAAATTTTAGTATTTAATTCATATATACTATCATTTTTTATATTAAGTATTAAATTTAATTTATTATTTTGTAATAAAAAGTTTCTTAAGTTCAGATTATATAAAGTAACTCCTCTTAAGAAAATCTTTAAAATTTGATTAGTAAAATTTTGATTTAAATTACTTTGATTATTTTGAATATTAAGTTTATATTTATTGATATCTACTTGAATTTCTTCATTTCTTTTTCTAAGTAAAGGGTTTCTAAATAAAGGTAAAATTCTACTATCTAGAGATAAATTTTGTAAATTAAATTTTGAATTATTAGATTCTATTTTTTTACTTTTTAATTTATAAATAGTCATATTTTTTTTCTCTAAAAATTTTAATTTAAAAATTATAAATTAAATTTAAACGAAGTTATTTTTAATATAACTTAAAAATTTTATATTTAAATACAAATATATTATTCATATATTGATTGAAACTATAAAAGTTTCTTCATTTATTATATTTTCCATTTATTACCAGGAATACTACCTTATTAAAATAAAAAATAATTTCTAATATAATAATAATTATATTAATACTAGACTAAGATAGCTAATAATACTTATTTATTAAAATATTTAAATAATTATCTAAATTTAAATAAATTGAATCAAACTTAAATATTAATTTGAATATATTAAAAATATTTTAAACTATTACTAAATGTCTTAGTTCCATCTTTTATATATTAAAATATAACAATTTAATTTATTCTATTTTAATAATAACATTATAATATTTAATTTAATATTTAAACGTTTATTATGTTTATATTTATTCCTACATATTAAAATGATTTTTTTTAAATTTTAATATTTAAATAATATTTTATATATCTAATCTCTTTAAAATATTAAAAATTTTAACTTATAATTCAAACTATAAAACAAAACTATAAAAATAGAAATGTAATAAATTTATTTACAAGAATTACTTAAAATATTCTAAATAGTATATAAAATTATTCTAAAGAAAGGGGATTTATTAAAA
Organism: Amanita jacksonii TRTC168611; assembly: GCA_000497225.1. Lineage (NCBI taxonomy): Eukaryota > Fungi > Basidiomycota > Agaricomycetes > Agaricales > Amanitaceae > Amanita > Amanita jacksonii. The sequence goes on along the minus strand of AYNK01002457.1, from coordinate 19,194 downwards.
AATATTTTAACAATTTAAATATTCTTCTATCTAAGATTGGATAGGTAACATTTTGAATGCATGGAAAGGTATAGGACTAGCTAATGTCCATTCTAAAGTATTAGTTGTTTGAATTTCATTGTTAAATTGAGCATCACTTGTGAAATATGAAGGTACAGCCCAAGGATTATTAGAACTATCTTTTTGGTTAACAAAAATATCATATATTATATAACCAAATAAAACAGTAGCTACTACTGAAATTAAAGAACCGAAACTAGAAATTACATTCCATCCACTAAATGCATCAGGATAATCTGGTATTCTTCTAGGCATTCCGGCTAGACCTAAAAAATGTTGAGGGAAGAATGTTAAATTTACTCCAATAAATAGAGTCCAGAAATGAATTTTACCTAAGAAATCATTATAATTTCTTCCTAAAATTTTAGGAGCCCAATAATAGAAACCAGCAAAAAGAGCAAAAACTGCACCCATAGATAATACATAGTGAAAGTGAGCTACTACATAGTAAGTATCGTGGAAAGCTACATCTAATGAAGCATTAGATAATATTACTCCAGTTAATCCACCTATAGTAAATAAAGCTAAGAATCCTAATACAAATAATAATGGTGTATTATATCTTAAACTTCCTCCATATAAAGTAGCCAACCAAGAGAAAATTTTAATACCTGTAGGTACAGCAATTACCATAGTAGCTGCTGTAAAATAAGCTCTAGTATCAACATCTAATCCTACTGAGAACATATGGTGACTCCATACTAAGAAACCTAAAATTCCAATAGAGAACATAGCATAAACCATACCTAAGTAACCAAAGATAGGTTTACCTGAGAATGTAGAAACAATATGACTTACAATACCAAAACCAGGTATAATTAAAATATAAACCTCAGGGTGACCAAAGAACCAGAATAAGTGCTGATATAAAATTGGATCACCACCACCAGCAGGGTCATAGAAGCTAGTATTAAAGTTTCTATCTGTTAATAACATTGTAATAGCACCAGCTAATACTGGTAAAGATAATAATAATAATACAGCTGTAACAAAAATAGCCCATACAAAAAGAGGTAATTTATGTAGTGACATACCATTAGTTCTCATATTTAGAGTAGTTGTTATAAAATTTATAGCTCCTAATAAAGAAGATATTCCAGCAAGATGTAAACTGAAGATAGCTAAATCAACAGAACCACCAGAGTGTGACTGAATACCAGATAATGGAGGATAAACTGTCCATCCTGTACCAGCTCCATTTTCTACTAATGAACTTAATAGTAATAAAATTAATGATGGTGGTAATAACCAGAAGGATATATTATTTAATCTAGGGAAAGCCATATCTGGACTTCCACAGTGGATAGGTAAGAAGTAATTACCAAAACCACCTACTAGTCCTGGCATTACCATAAAGAAGATCATAATGAAAGCGTGAGCTGAAATTATTACATTAAATAATTGATGATCTCCTTGTAAAAATTGAACCCCTGGAGAAGATAATTCTAATCTAATAAGAACAGAAAAAGCTGTTCCTATCATTCCTGCAAATATTGCAAAAATTAAATAAAGGGTTCCTATTTCTTTAGCATTGGTAGAATTTAACCAGTTCAATTAAAATTAATCAATGATTAATTTTTATATATTTTCAATATTAACTAACTTTTATTATATATCGGAATAGAGGTGATTCGAACACCTAAGGGTTGCTAACACCCGAACAATTAGCAATTGTCTTATCTTACCAATGAACACTATTCCTATTTTCAACTACTTTTAAAGAAAAATTGTTCTATCAATAATGTAAATTAAATTACAAATTTAACATTAAAACAAGAAAATTTAAAAGTTAAAATGAAGCTTATATATTTCTTTATATTTATCATACTTTATTTAAATATATATAAAAATATATAAATGATTATATTTAATATTAGTAAATAGGATGGAAAGGGGAATATATAAAATTATTATAAAATTATTAGTAATTATAAAATTTTTTACTAATGTAGTTCGATAGCATCTTTTAAATATGAACATACTAATAATGTAAATACAAAAGCTTGGATTAAAGATACTGCAATTTCTAATCCTACTAAACCTAAGAAGATTGCAAAAGGAATTAAAGTAATTACAGCAACAATAATACTTCCTGTAAATAACTGATATAGATATGTAGATAAGATTTTTAATAATGTGTGACCAGCTACAATATTAGCAAATAATCTAACTCCTAATGATAAAGCTCTAGCTGAATAAGATAATAATTCAATTAAAACTAATAATGGAACTAATCCTAATGGTGTACCTGCCGGTACAAAGAAAGAGAAGAATTTTAAACCATGTATATAGAAAGCTAAAATAGTTACCCCAATAAAAATAGTTAAACTTAAACCTATTGATACTACTCCACTGGCTGTTACAGCAAATGAATAAGGAACATTAGAAATTAAATTACCCACTAAAATAAAGAAGAATAAAGAATAAATGAAAGGTAAGTACACTTCATTGTGAGATCCAATTTGTTCTCTAACCATTGAACTTAAACTTGCATAAGAAGATTCTAAAGAAATTGACCATTTATTTGGTATTAATTTTGAATCATTATTTCCATATAAATGTAATCCTATAACAACTAATAAGATAAAACAAGCATATAAAGCTAAATTAGTTAAAGTAATATTTAAATGACCTAAAATAGGAGCATTTAAACCTATTAAACTAGTTACTTCAAACTGACTTAAAGGAGATAAAACAAAGAATTGTTTCATTTTTATAAATTTTGAAAATTTTAACTGTATTTTATTGTTTATTTTTATATTTCGTATTTAAACATTATAACTTTTTAATAAATATTATTTTATATAAAATACAATTTAACTTTTTATTATAAATAAATAGTAAATAAAGTTCCTTCACTATTTGTTTAAATTAAAGATGTAAGTAAATCCTTACATATATTTTATATCTTTTATTTATATACTAATATAATCTCTTTTAAATAAATTCTTTAAAATTTTACCCTAATAAAATATACAAATTAATCAAGATATTATCTTTAAACTTAAACCTAATTTTAATCTAAAATGGTATATGATTTATGGTTTAATTTGAAATTTTATTATTTATTATTGTATTTGAACCTTTATGTTTTAGTATCACAAACAATAATTTAATCTAATATCCTAATTCTTTAGGATATAAATTATTTAAATTTTTTTAATACTAATTTATATAATATATTTATACTTAATATAGATTATATAAATTATATTTTTATTAGAAATAAATAAAATTAAATATATTTTATATAAGTAAAATTACTAAATTTAATTATATTTATTTTAATATAATTAGATTAAAGTTAAATCTTTGGAAGGGGTTTATGGTTTAAAATAATTATATTATTTAAACTTATGTTTAATTTTCTAATTAAATAATTTTTTTTATACAATTAAGATTATAAATTAAATATCACCTATCAAAATTGATAAATTGAGGAGATATATATTTAATTATTATTAGGAGATAATACTAAAATTAATGAAGCAAAATAAATAATAATTAATCTTATTTCACTAATCATAGAATTATCTATTAATAATGGCGCAAATACTAAAAATAATAAAGAAAGTAAACCAATTGTAATATAAAGTGAGTAAGTAGTAATTATACCTGTATCTAATTTAGCAATATTTACTCCAGTATTAGTAAATGTTTTAGATAATCCATATGGTCCTAATAATTCTATCGCTCCTCTGTCTATTTGTTTTGAAATTGTATAACCAAGTTGTAATCCAGCAGAAACAATATAATGGTTATAAATTACATCGAAATAATATTTCCCATTTAATAAACTATAAAATTTTCTTCCTAAAGAAGAATCAGTTAAACCTATAATAAATTCAGGTGCTTTATGATATAATAATATAGATAAAGTTGCTCCAGTTAAACTTAATATTGCAGGTAATAATTTAATTAAAGGATTAATAGAGAATTCAGCTTCAATAATAGAAATATTATTTGGATGAATAAATAGAGAATTACCAAAGAAATCTGAACCTACACCAACGAATAGATCAGAGAAAATATAACCAAAGAAAATACTAAATAAAGCTAAAATTAGTAATGGTATAATAACTGCTATATTAGATTCATGAGAATTTAAATAAGATTGTTTTTGACCATTCGGAGTAGTTAAGAAAACTAAACTAATTAATCTAAAACTATAAAAGGCTGTTATACCTGCGGTAATTGAACCTAAAATAAATGCATACATTCCACTAAAGCTATAATTTCCATATGCTAATTCTAAAATTAAATCTTTACTATAGAAACCTGTTAGATAGGGTGTAGCCAATAGACTTAAAGATCCTACTAACATTACTGAATAAGTGAAAGGTAAGAATTTAATAAGTCCTCCCATTCTTCTTACATCTTGTTGATCTGCAAATGAATGAATTACTGCTCCAGCACCTAAAAATAATAATGCTTTAAAGAAAGCATGATTTACTGTATGCATTAAAGCTACATTATATTGACTTATACCTATAGCCATCATCATATATCCTAATTGAGATATGGTACTAAAGGCAATTATTCTTTTTAAATCATTTTGTAATAATCCACAAGTAGCTGCAAAGAAAGCTGTAGTAGATCCTATTAAAGTTATTACTAATAAAGCGGTAGGACTAAATTCTAATATTGGTGAACTTCTTAATAATAAATAAATACCTGCAGTAACTAGTGTAGCAGCATGTAATAAAGCACTTACAGGAGTAGGAGCTTCCATACTTCCAGGTAACCAAGAATGAAGAGGTATATTAGCACTTTTAGCTAGAGCACCACCTAATAATAAAAATGCTACTATACTTATTGCTGTTTCATTAATATATGGTACTAATGAAAATATTATTGAATAATTTAAAGAACCAAATATTGCAAATATAGCAAAAAATCCTATACTCATTAACATATCACCTCCTCTATTCATAGTAAAGGCTAAAATAGCTGCTTTGTTTGCTTGTATTCTAGTAAAATAATAATTAATTAATAAATAGGATACTACTCCAATTGCTTCCCAACCTACAAACATTACAAAATAGTTACCACCACAAATTAATAATAACATTCCTGCAGTAAAGGCTGATAAATATGAGAAAAATCTTTGATTATGAGGGTCAGAAGATAAATAATCAATACTATAAATATGAATTAAACTAGAACAATATAATACAGCTAATCCTAAAGATACTGTTAATTGATCAAAATAGAATTCCCAAGATATTGACATTAACTCTGATTCTACCCAACTTCCTAAATTAATATGAACTGGTGAACCACATAAACCAACTTCATAAAAAGCGACAGTCATTAATAAAGAAGATAAAATTAGAGAAGTACAAGTTACAAAATGTGAACCTGTAATTCCTACTTTTCTACCTAGTAATCCTGATACTAGTGATCCTAATAAAGGTAAAAAAATAATTGAAAGATACATTATGTTCTAAGTGATATAGTTCCTCTTAATCTATAGTAAGCAACTAGAATACTTAAACCGATAACAGACTCTGCACCTGCTATTGAAATTATATAGATACTAAAGGTTTGTCCTACATTATCATCAAAACCATAAGAACTTATTAATACTAATAGCGTTACAGCTAATAGCATTATTTCTATAGCTATGATCATAAGTATTATATTTTTTCTATTTAGGATAAAACCTAATATACCTATTAAAAATAATATTATTGATAGATTCATAGTTTATATTTGAATTTTCTTTTTAGATACTGTTAATATTTGCATAGCTATATATATATATATTATATATTTTCTTTTTCTTATATTTATTTATACAAAATAAATTGTACATTTAAGGGGGGATATTTATATAATTATTTATCTTTATATTGATAAAATATTATTAAATATTAATTTTTTTTACTTAATTTAGTAATATAAGTTCTAATTACTTGTTGTAAAGTAAATTGAGGTAATACGTATTTAGATAAAATATAGATTATAGAGAATAATACTATAAATGCTATTATTATTTGATTAAAAAAATAAAATGGTATTAATTGTGGCATTATTTTATATGTAATTTGATGCTCTTAATTAAAGAACTATCTCTGCTTAAATTTATTTACTTTATAATTAAATATTCCTATTATCAACAATAAGTAGAAAGAAATTTAGGTAAATATAAGATAGAAAAAATAAGCTTTTATAGTATTTGAATAACTATTATAATATAAATGAGATATTGAGGGTATCTTAATTCATAATTTTAAATAATGAATAAGAAATTATTATATAGAATTTTTATAAGTTAATTAAAACTAATAAAGGTATAAATTTAAATTTTACGATCCTTATCAGAATTGAACTGATACTTGCTTCTTGAAGGGGAGCCGTACGAACCACTATACGAAAGGATCTTTATTTAAATATTTAGCGAAATCAGGAATTGAACCCAAACTAACAGTTCATGAGACTGTTGTGCAAACCATTACACTATCTCACTGTATAAATTTTACTAATATAACATTTAATAATTGTTTAACAAAAGGGTTTAAGATTTAAACCTAAAATTAAAATAATTTAACACTATCTTTGAAACACGATTACGAACAAAGAGACTCGAACTCTTAAGGAATCACTTCCACTCCTGCTTAAGAGGAGATTGTTTACCAAATTTCAACATGTTCGCTTTATTAACTTTATTTAAACTTGATTTTAATATAAAATTTATTTTCAATTATAACTCTTCTTTTAGAATTATTTTTAATAACAGTTAAATAGAATCATTATTTTTTTTATTTACATTAATTTTAAGGACTTAAAGGGGTTTGAACCCTTGTAAAAAGTATTAACAGTACTTCGCTTAAACCACTCAGCCATAAGACCATATAATTTAAAATTTATTAAAACAATACACCATTTTATATATAATTTAGATTTTAATTATTAAATATGGTAGGCGTGACTCGAACACGCTACATACTTCTACCCAAAAAAAGCGACCAGCCAGTTTGTCTTCTACCATGCATTAGTTTAATTCTCTATTAAAATAACTTTCTTAAAATTAAGAAGAAGGTACAATATGTCTAATTAATTATAATAATAAATTACTTTGCTTTATTATGCAAATATAGTTTGTATATTTATACTTTATTTATGTATTAAAGTTATATTAATTATAAAATCGAGTTTTATATCATAATATTTTTATATTAAAAATAATCCTAATTATTATAAAATAATAATATATCTATATTTATTAATTTATTTGTAGAATAGAATTAGAAATGAAAATTTGAATTCGATTTTTTTAATTTAAGATTTGACGGGCACTGTGAGATTCGAACTCACGACTTTTTTTAGAAGTAATCGTTTTCAAGACGAACGCCATAAACCTGACTCGACCAAGTACCCTATAAAAAATATAAAATTTTATAACTGAAAATTTACATCATATTTTACTATTTTAATATTTTTATTAAGATTTTATTTTTTTAATTTTATATTTAAAGTTAATAAATTCGAACCTTGTTATTAAAAACAATAATAAAAAGTTACATTAAATTCTTATTTTTTTAAGTATGATATTAAATTTTAACCAGATAATTATTTATTGGTTCGTTTAATTTAATATGATATCTGTCTCTTTTATTATTTAATACTTAAAGTTTAAATATTTTATACTTAATTATTAATAAACAAAAATAAAACTAATAAAAAAAATAAGTCAAATTTTATATAGGTTTAGAATATAAATTATAATTTATTAAAATAAATTTATTTTCTGAGAGAACTTAAATTTTGTTAGTTATAATACTAATCTTAATTAAAAATATTTTCTAATTTAGTACAATTATTTAAGTAGTAATTATTGAAAACTTAATATTTTTTTTATATTTTTATAATAACACATTAAGCTATATTTTTAAAATTAGTATTATTTAAATTATAATAAGACCTAAGGGAATTGAACCCTTATAATATCCATTATGAGCGAACTGCATTAACCGTTATGCTAAAGTCTTAAATCTAAAGATTAAGCAGTTAAATATTAATATTAATTTATTAAAAAAGGAATTCTTTTTATATTATATTTAAAATATTTAATACCATTATTATTATTAATAAAATTTGAATTATAATTTATTTAGTTATATTATTGAGCAGTAAAGGAATCGAACCTTTTACGGCTGTAAACCAATTCTTTTACAGAGAATCACCATTACCAATCGGATCACCTGCCCTATTAAGATTAATATTTTATATATAAAACAATTTAGTTAATACTAGATAGAAATTAAGTTATACCTTTTTATATATATAAATAGTTTTATTTTTATATAGAAATATAGTATAATTAAAAATGTAGAGATATAACCTATATATTTTATATTATTTTTTTCTTTCTAGTAAAAAATAATTATCAGGATTTTAAATTTAAACTAAAATATTTAAAATAAAGAAAATTATAAAAAGAAAATTTATATAGATATATTTAAGATGAATAAATATTCCTATAATGAAAACACTTGGACTTGAACCAAGACTTTCCCCTTAAAAGGGGGACACTCCACCTCTCGAGTTCTGCTTTCTTATAAAATTTTTATGAAAGAGAATATTTATACTTATCATATTTAAGTCTTATTCGAAATAGTAGAGTATCCTAAGTTAAATTAAATTTTACTATTATTAATATTTAATATTTAATTTATAATAATAAACAATATCTCTAATAAATACTTATAAATTATATTGAAAAACAAAACTGAGTTGACCAGATTCGAACTGATATTAGCCATTACCAAAAAATGGTGTTTTGCCAAATTAAACTACAACTCAAAACAAATTATTTCTCTTTTTATGAATATATTATAATAAATACTATATTTAGTTTAAATATAATATAATTTATATAATCTATATTTTATTTAAGCCGAAAACTGGAATTGAACCAATATTTAAATCTTACAAGGATAACGTTTTAACCATTTAAACTATTCCGGCTATTTTGTGCTTATTTAATTTTCATGTGCTTTTTATATCGTTGTAGACATTTTATTAATTGATATTATAAATAAATAAAGTTGAAATTAAGTTACGTATTATTTGCCTTGGGGGAGAATTGAACTTCCATTTCTATATCTTCAGTATAACGCTTTGACCACTAAGCAACCGAGGCTCTATATATATTTTAATATATAATTTAATAAATTATTAATTTTAATAATTTTGTAATATCCTAAAATATTAACAATAAAATAAACAAATAGTAATTATTGTTATTTAATATAAATTTAAATAGATTGTAAAATTCTACCTAGAAACATAATTAAATTCCCTAAAATATTTGTTATTTACTATTTTTGTAAGTAATAATTATTTCTAACATTAATTAAATTATTCAATTTTTATAAATAATTAAAATTGATCTATATTTCGATAACTTATAATAGAAAAGATTAACTATTTTTCGTAGAATCTTTATAGTAATTTGTAATATTTATCTTTTTCAATAAGATTTAATATATAATAAAATAAAATTTAATATTTACATAATTAAATTTTATTTGTTATATCATTTATTACTAATGTAATATCTTTTTTGAGTGGAAAAATTTAAATAAATCGTATTTGATGTAGAATATATAAAACGGAAAGTAGTTAAACTAATACAATTATTTATGTGAAAATAATAACTAATTATTAAACATTTTATTGGAGGAAGATAGATTTGAACTATCATATTTGTAATGCAAATACAACTGATTACCATTATCAGATTCCCCCTTAATTTATTAAAATAAATAATATAATAATGTAATTAATATTTATTTTTTTTATTATATTTTAAACAATTTATAATTTTCTGTCTCTTTTATTATTGTTTTATAAAATTTTTATTATATTTTAATAATATCCTAATTAAAATTTACTTTAAAAGAGAGGTATATTACTTCAATTTTAGCAATCAAGAATAAGCAAACCACTATTATTTAAAAAAGTGGATATTGTTTTAACCATTCCTTTTTATAAAGATTTATCCTATTGATCGAGCCACAAATCATAAATATTAAAAAGGAAATGAGACCTTGATATCGGTAATAAATTAAATATAATTATAAAATTTCAATAATGAAAAATTATGTAACTAAATTTCAATATTTTCCCTTTCATTTAGTAACTCCATCACCTTGGCCTTTATTACTTAGTTTCTCACTATTAAATTTAACAGTAGGAGCGGTTTTATATATGCATGGTTTTTTAAATGGTGGTATTGTATTAACAACAGGATTCATTTTAACTCTTTTTGGAATGACTTTATGGTTTAGAGATGTAATTACAGAAGGTACATATTTAGGAGATCATACAAAAGAAGTAAGACACGGTTTAATGTTAGGTGTATTACTTTTCATTGTTAGTGAAGTGTTTGCTTTCTTCTCTGTATTCTGGGCTTTCTTCCATTCTAGTCTTTCTCCAGCAGTAGAAATTGGAGGTTCTTGGCCTCCAATGGGAATTACTCCTTTAGATCCTTTTGCAATTCCTTTACTAAACACTTTCTTATTATTATCAAGTGGTGCTTTTATTACTTATGCACATCATGCTTTAATAGCTGGAAATAGAAAAGCTGCAATTAATGGTGTATTCTTAACACTTGTATTAGCAATTGCTTTCACTCTATTACAATACTATGAATATTCTGAAGCAGGATTCTCTATGTCTGATGGAGTATATGGTTCTGCATTTTATGCTTCTACTGGTCTTCACGGTTTACATGTTATTGTAGGAACAATTTTCATTTTAGTGGGATATATAAGATTAATTAACTATCAATTAACTAGAACAACACATCACGGATTTGAAGCAAGTATTCTATATTGGCATTTTGTTGATGTAGTTTGGTTATTTTTATTCATTGCTGTATATTTCTGGGGAGGAGCTTAATTATTTAAATTAAGATATTTTAAAAATATGTTTTATATTAAATATACCCCCTTTCATATAAATTTAGTAATATTATTGTATTTAACTTAAATAAGATATTATATTTTTACTTATTAGGACTAAAATTAATAATCATTTATAAAATAATTATCAATCAAATTTAAATTTTGTATAAAATAAGGGGAATAAATACCTTATAATAATAAAAATAATATTAAAAATTTTCTAATAAAAAAAATCAAATTTATGATTTTATTAAAAATAATTTAATATTTAAAAGTAGCAATATCACTTTATATAATTATTATAATTAAAATATCAAATTTTATAAAAAATAAATATATACATAAAGTATTTAATTAAATTTAAAAAATAGAGAGTGTAGTATTAATAGGTTAGTATGGTGATCTCCAAAATCACTGGTAGGTGTTCGAATCACCTCATTCTTGTAAATAAATAAAAATTTTATAAAAGAAGATATAATTAAGTAAATACGAGAAATTATATTTTATTATATACAATTAAGAGTAAATTTTATAGAAAAGCTGGAATCATAATTAAATTATAATATAAAGTAAAGGGCCCTTAGCTTAATAGGTAGAGTACCTAATTGTCAATTAGGGTGGTCCCAGTTCGAATCTGGAAGGGCTCGTATAAAACACACATTCTTTTTATATTAAATGTATAAAAATATATAAAATAAAAATTAATAACGAGTATAGTTAAGTGGTTATAATTCCTACCTTCCAAGTAGGATTCATCAGTTCGAATCTGATTATTCGTATATATTAAATATTAATATAATAATTTAATTAAAGCCTATAATTTAACGGTTAGAATGATTTCTTGATGAGGAATCAGTAGAAGTTCAAATCTTCTTGGGCTTATATTTTTTTTTCTGTTTATAATTTAAACCTAATTATAAAAATAAAATTATTCAATTATAAAATTGCTAAATTAATAAAAACTTATTAATTATTTAAAAAACTTAGATAAATTTTCTTAGTTTTAATAATAAATTATAAATTATTATTCTAATCAAAATTTAACTTAATTATTTTTATTTAATTCCAAATTGAAAGACTATTGTTTTAGTATATAAAATTTTTGTGAAATATAACTGAAGAATTTATATTTAGGTTTAAAATTTTTAATACTTAATTATATTTTATTAAATTTTACATCTATGTAATTAGTGAGGATATAAAAATTAATTTTATGTATAATTATCACTATTTAAAAGAAAGAGTTAAGATATCTAATTCTGTAATTTTACATTATTAAATTAAATAATTTTAAAAAAAATTAATAAATAAAATTAAGGAAGGTCCTAGGTTAAATAAGGAAATAAATATATAAAAATTAAAATTTGTGGTAAATATAAATCAAGAAAAGAAAATTTTAACTTTAAGTTCTATTAAAAAATTTAAATTTAAGAAAATTAAAATTATTTAACACTGAAGTATGTTATTATTTATTAAATTTAAGTAAAAAAAAAGTTATTAAATTTAACTCCTATATCATAACTTTTTAATATTTAGATTAATCCAGTTTAAACACTACTACTTTCTTATATATTTACATTAAAATAATTAGCCTTAAAGCGAAGTAATATTTAATAAAGAATTTAAGTAGTGCTATAAATTTGTAATTTAAATCTTAATAATTTATTATTAAAAATAAATAGTTTTAAATTGTAAAATTTAAAAAATATACTTAATTAGTTTTATAGATAATCTAACTCTACTCCTATTAAAACTAGAATGATTACCCCTCCCCAAAATAAAATGTAATTTAATATAAGCCAAATTTTTATGATTAAATCAAAACTTTATTAATTTAAAAATTAGTACTAAATTTGAAATAATATATTATAATCTTTCTATAATTATCTTTAAATTTTAGTATTAAATAAAAAAAATAAAAAAACAATAATATAATATTATAATAATAAATTATTATTATATTTAAAGCTGAAATAGTTTAAAAGGTTAAAACATACCATTCATGACGGTAAAAAGAAGGTTCGATTCCTTCTTTCGGTTATAAGAACCTGAAGCATTAAATTAAGAATATTGTAATTTATTAACTAGTTTTTATTTTTAGTAATAGTTAAATAATAATTTATTAAAAATTAATAATACTTTTAATCTTTTTATATCACTATAAATAAATTTTTTAAATATCTTGAAAAAGATAATGTTAAAAATGATCAATTAATAGGTATTATTTTAAGAATAAATTTTAATGATGGATCAATTAAATCCTTATTTAATTATAGAAGAGGAACTATGAAATTAAGAGTAAAATTTTCTACATTATTTAAACATTTACTAAGTATAAGATCCGATTTTATACATCAGATTATCTTAAAGCAACTAAAATTGTATTTTCATATCATATTTATTCTATTGATTATGAAATTAAAGATAACGAAAATGATTTATTATTATTTTAAATATCAGAAACAGATAAAAAAGATAACGTAAGTTATAAAGAAGATAAATAAACTGAAATAAAATATATGGATCCATTAAAAATATTTAAATTATCATTTGTTTTTTATAAAAAAACAAATTTAATCTTCTGTAATATCATCTGTTTATGAGACAGATTTTATATCACTTGGTAGTATAATTTCTTCATTCCCTTTTCTATTTCTAACTTTATTTAAAATTAATTTTATGAATTATTAAATTCTTTGTGTAAAATATAAACTAATTCTATTATATCTAGAGAGATCTTTTAATTATGTTAATGTTTATGAATCTTATAATTCTATATAAAATAGAGATAATTGGTTTAAATATTAGTATTAGCTTATTATAATAATAATTATATTTAAACTATATATTTGTAATAATAAAATATTATAATAATAAATTAATTTAATTGATATTTTTTATCAGAAATTAAAATTTTATAATATGTAGTTTTATGTTATTATATAATATTAATTAAAATTATTTAATAAGGGGTTTTAATTTATTATTATAAATTATTTAAATAAAAATTATGAGTAAAGTAATAAGAATCCCATCATTAAAGCGAACAATCCTGTAGCTTCTGCTAAAGCGAATCCTAAGATTGCATAAGAGAATAATTGTCCTCTAAGTTGAGGGTTTCTAGCTGTAGCTAAAATTAATGATCCGAACACAGTTCCAATTCCTGCACCAGCTCCGATTAATCCTGAACAAGCTAAACCAGCTCCAATGTATTTTGCTGCTGCTAACATAATTATAATATTAATAGCGTAATGATAGCGTCTAACATATTAAAAATTGAAGAAATTAATTAAACTAATTTTGTTTTAGTTTTTTTTTAATACTCTTTTATATTAATTAAAATTTTTAATATTTTTATAAAAAGTATTATTTTTAAACCTTCTTAATTTTAAATACAATATTAAGTTTACTACTTATTTAATAAATTTTCATTTATTATAGAATAAATAAATATATGATATTTAATGTGAAAAGTAAAATTTATATCTATATTAAAAAACAATAGATATTTTATTTTTAATAATACGAGTAAAGAGACTTGAACTCTTACAATTAATAAAATTATGAGTTCCTAAGACTCACCCGGCTACCAATTTCGGCATACTCGCCTATAATTTATCTTTTTAAATATATAATATATATCATATAAACAATATAAATTTAATAATTAAAGCACATAAAATAATAATAAAGATAAGTGCTAAATATAAGCATTAAATTTAAACAAATAATATTATTATTGAAAATATATCATATACCTATAAAAATTTATGATATAAAAAAGATAAACATATTCATTATCAAAGTATTATTTTGATTCTAAATATAACTATTTAAAAAATTATTATATAATAATATTATTATTATATGTATTTATATATTTATAAATTTTCATTTTATATAATCTTTTATTATATGTATTTATTTATATAATTTATATTTTTTGAGTAAAAATTATAATAAAATAATAAAGTACTTTATTACTTATCTTTAAATAATAACAAATTATTATACTTCTAATTGATAATAAAAATTAGACTAATTATTAACATACGTCTATTTGTTTTTAAATTAAAAATTTAATAAATAAAATTAAGGAGTAATGTAATCGAAACATTGTCTGTAAAGTGTAAATTTACTGCTAAACCACTCAGCTAACTCCTTTTATTATAGAATAAAATTAAGAAACGATAAAAATCTAATATGTTCTTATTTAATTAATAATAGCATTATTGAATGTTTTAGAGAGGGGGTTAAATTTCGATATTTTATTTTACAGCAGCACTTTCCAGTACCACTACCTTGCTATGACTTTTGAAATGTTACTTAATTAGGTTAACTGATACTAATTATTTTAACAAAAATGTTTTTTTTAAATTAAATGACTATAAATAGCATTAAACTACACTTAATTTTAATCTAAATAAGATTAAATTAAATAATAATATAATTGCAAATATTATTATTTATGCGTATATATTTGTTTAAGATATAATTTCGTGGCAGTTTCCCCCAATTTAAGCTTCTTCCCAGCGACAGACAGTTAGTTCATCCCGAATTCCAACTTCACCATTGCGTAGTGATCAATGATTACTCGCAATTCCTACTTCATGTCTCCGAATTACAGGCGACAATTCGTTTATAATTTAATTATTTAACTTTTTTTAATGATTAGCTAATCTTTATTACCCTATTATTTAATATTTAATTAAATATTAACTTAATTTATAAATTTTATTCTACAAAAGTACAAGGGTGTGGGTTTGCTTCACTTTGTAAAAGTTTTTGTAGCACGTCTATAGCCCAGTACATAAGGATCATAACGACTTGTCTTAGCCCCAAATGAAAATATATAAAATTCATTAATTGTTAAGTATAAATTAACAACAGGGATTGCGTCCGTTAGCGGAGTTAACCTAACTTCTCAAAACACGGACTGACGACAGCCATGCAACACCTGTAAACGAATAATCTAATAAAATAATTAAATTATTACTCATTCTGCTACTTATTTAAAAGTTCTAGTTTTTATACTAGTTACAAAATGGCTATGCAAGAACTGGTAAGGTTTTACGCGTACTTTCGTATTAAATAACATGCTCCACTGCGTTTGCTTCGAGACCGACTAATTTTTTTGGTTTCAGTTTTGCAACCGTACTCGCAAGGCGGAATGGTTATCGCGTTAGCATCGTTATCAGTTTTTATTAAAACTAACAAACCACCATTCATCGTTGACAGTGAGAGGTATCTGGGTATCTAATCCTATTTCCTATTCTCACCTTCGTTTCTCAGCGTCAATCATTAGTAGATAAAAGCTTTCACCTTTAGTATTCCCCTTAGTATCTATGGATATCATCCCTACTCTAAGTATTATTTGGCTTATCCTCCATTTGATTCTAGCTTTTATTGTATATCTATTTTATTAATTTTTAATAGCTTTTAAAATAGAAATATTAAAAGCAGCCTACAAACCCTTTACGCCTGATAAAGACGATTAACGTTTGCGTTTCTGGTATTACCGCGTCTGCTGGCACCAGATTTGGACAACACTAATAGTAAGGTAACATCAGTTTTTTTCCTTACCTTATCACATTTAACATATTTATGTCTAAAGTGATTTCAGTTAGCTAGTTCACTCTTACGAGCATTGACTAATATTCTTGACTGCTGGTAGTTAAATACTACTTGGGGCATTTCAATCCCAATGTGGCCATCTGTTCTATCAAACTTGGCTATTGATCGTAGGCTTGGTAGGCCTTTACCCTACCAACTACCATTAAACAAAATAAATCGAATCTTATAGCAGAAACTTTCCTTTCTTGATAAACAGCTAATTTATCTTTTTACTTATCCTTATTGAAAATAAACTACTTTTCCTCTTAAAAAAGAGATTATAGAATTATTATAATAAGTATCCTTCATCTAAAATATATTCTTTATTTACATACTTTTGATAAATATATAAATTTAGATTATAATAGATATAAAATCCATAAATAGTAAAATGGATATTATCCAGAAATAAAAATATCTCCTAATTAAGAAGACTATAAGGTATCTGATTTATAATACTCACCTTTACACCTTATTCTTATTAGTATTATATTAAATTTAGTTACTATTTGTTATTTTAATATAATAATTTTAAGCATAACGATTTGCATGTCTCAAAACTACTGAAAAACGTTCAATCAGAACCAAAATTAAATTCTTTATGATAATTAAGATAAATTTTATTATCCGTATTTTATTTGCTTCACGCAATATTTATTAACTCTTTTAATGTAGTTAATTTAAATTTTTATTATATTTTTTCATTATATTAGTATAGATATAAATTAAACCAAATAATATAAGTTAAAATATAAAAATTTTTAAGGGTAAAATCAGAGAATCGAACTCTGAACATCGTCGCCACAAAACGTCATTTTACCATTAAACTAAATTTACCTCTTTTATATAATTCTGTATAATTTTTATAATAAATCAAAAATAAACCTTACTTACATGATTTATAGAAGGGGGTAATAATAAATCTAATTATTATTTATCTAAAGCTATATCGAATAATGTATTTTCAATTATTCCAATTATAGGTACAATAATTAAGAACCATGCAAAGTAGAAAGCTGTAGCTACTTGACCAATTTCTACATAAGGAGTAGTAGGGTGTTGTGAACCTATCCACATTAAAATAAAGAAATCAACAACAAATAACCAGAAAACTAATTTCATAGCAGGTCTAAATTGATTTCCTCTTATTCTAGATAAATCTGTAAATGGTAGTACTAATAATATTAATAATGAACCAAACATTGCTATTACTCCTAATAATTTATTAGGAATTGATCTTAAAATTGCATAGTAAGGTAATAAATACCATTCAGGTACAATTGATGGTGGAGTTACCATAGGGTCAGCTGGTATATAATTATCTGAATGTCCTAATAAATTTGGATAGAAGAAAACTATAATAGATAAAGCTAAGAAAAATGCAAATATAGTTATAAGATCTTTGAATATAAAGTAAGGATGGAATGCTAATCTATCTCCATTAGAAGATACTCCATTAGGATTATTTGAACCATGTTCATGTAATGCAATTACATGTGCTATAGCTAAAGCTGCTAATACAAAAGGTAATAAATAATGTAGAGAGAAGAATCTATTTAAGGTAGCATTATTTACACTGAAACCTCCCCAAACAAATTCTACAATATCTTGTCCAAATACAGGGATAGCTGATAATAAATTAGTAATTACAGTAGCACCCCATAAACTCATTTGACCATATGGTAATACATAACCTAAGAAAGCTGTAGCCATCATAAGGATAAGAATTATTACTCCTATAGACCAAAGTAAAACTCTAGGATTTTTATAAGAACCGTAATATAATCCTTTAGCTATATGCATATATACAAAAATGAAGAAGAATGAAGCTACATTAGCATGTGTATATCTAATAATCCAACCATTATTTACATCTCTCATAATATGTTCTACACTATTAAAGGCGAAATCTACATGAGGTGTATAATGCATTGCTAAGAAAGCACCTGTAAGTATTTGTATACCTAAACATGTAGCTAATAAAGAACCGAAATTCCATAAATATGAAATATTAGCTGGTTCTGGCGAATCTATTAAATATGAATTTAATAATCTAAGTAATACATGGGTTTTTAATAATCTCATATTATAATTTTTTTTTATTTTATACTTTTTTAATTTATAATTAAACTTATCTTTGTTTATATTTAAAATTTTATATATTTTATATATAACACTGGATAGAATAAGTGAAAAAAAGTAAAAATAAAATATCTTAATAACAAATTATGTTATGATAAATAAATTAAAATAGTTTTAATTAATAAATAAAGATCCTACTTAATATTGGTTTTATTATTATTACAATTAATCATAAGACTCGAATAATTATAAAAATAAATTAGATTTTATATCTTTTTTTAATTAAAATTAATAATAATTTCTATAATTATTTTCATTATAAATATAATAGAGTAATTTTAATTATTGAAAATATGACGATTATTTATTATTTTATTAATCATAAATATTTATAATTTAAATTTAAGAATATTTTAACAATTACTTATTCTCATCAAGAATTATTCTAACCATTAAATTATAAGGTTTAATTAAATTATTATATTAATATTGTATTTTGTATAACTTAACTTCTTTTATATTG
>KI547036.1:30653-54058 GCA_000497225.1 Amanita jacksonii TRTC168611 | reverse complement strand
GCACTCGTCCGATGTCGTTATGGATCTCGGCCGCTTGGTCCTAGCCTCGGTATCCGACCAGGATTGCTCCGGGTTCGTCAACGAGAAGGGATAAGTAAAGTATAGTAATGGAATGCATAGAGGAAAATGAATGGGGCCTATAGTTCGTAACAAAGCTCATGCTTATACTATCACATACCCCAGATGCATGCCTACAACATATGATTTTTTCAGAATTTTATCTATTTTATTTCTGCAGCTACAGACTGCTCATTCCAGTTTCACCAAACATCCAGACAGTTTTTTGGGTCACTGTATAAGTCAGGACCAGATTTTTGCTGATGTACAAATAGAAAGTATATTGTAATTACCATTTGTCATTGGAAAGAGTTGGTAGACTCATGGGAGGCCCTTCCCACTCAGAGTACTGCAACTCTGGGCCACCCAGAAACTCTTTGAGGACAGCGACTAGAGGACGTCTTACCATCCTTAGTCAAATATGACACTGCCTCACCAGCTAAATCATCAGATGACTATAGGGCATGGGTAGCCCAAAGGAAAAAAGAGATAGATGAATGGATCAGCAGAGGTGACATGGTGTGCTTTGCTGACAGATCACAAGCGGATGACAGGGGAGGATGGGGGACTGTAGTGTTCTCAGGAGGAGAACACATCGATAGCACTAGGGGGTGTTCAGCGCATGGATTGTCATACCATGCCGAGCTCAACACTATTCACAGAGCTGTCGAAAAAGCATCAAAATATGTTCTAAACAACTCAAGTGTCTCCATCATGTGTGACAACAAGGAGGCTCTTCGTCATGCAACAAACTGTAGTAAGCATGAATACCAGTCAGCCTCTGTTTGTATATGCTCAATCATTCGATTAATCCATGTGTCCAAACCAAATGTCACATGGAACATGGTATGGTGTCCCGGCCACAAAGGGATTAGGGGGAACGATATGGCGGACGCCCTCACAGAAGCAGGCAGGAGGGACGGAGATGTCCGAACAATGACCAATAGCAGAGGACTAGCGCGTCTAGGAACCAAATGGGACAAGGAATTACGAGCAATAAAGCACAGCCGCTCTTTACTGCCACTACATATAAAGGGCAGATGCATAGCCATCTCAATGAAAGGAATGGATAGCAAGAAGTTAAGGTCGATAGCGGAGGACAACCTAGAATTACTCATATGCTTGAATAGAGCGGCCTCAAACCATGCACCAACTGGAGAATACTGCCAAAGATTCTTCCCGGACAAACCGATGGACTGCCCCTCATGTACGCCGAAAAGTCATTCCCGAGCTCACGTGCTGGTATCATGCGCTAAGTACCCACATCATGTTTCCAGATCTTTTCTAAAATCTAGTAATAGTTTAGACATTTTCATTAAGTTTCTAAAAGACAACCCAATGGCGTTCACTTTTGAAGACGCTCCATTTGATCCACCCTAGAGGTATATGGAGAGATGGTGGTTTCAATACGAGATGTTGGAAGGACTTCGATTCTCTTTCTTTCATCTCATCTAAATAATGTCTCACATTCCCTTAGCACAATTACTCCTCTCCTGTTGGTTTTTAAAGCATTGCAAGAACATGTATACACATGTAGTACAAAATAACAACCTCTGCTATTCAAAAAAAAAAAAAAAAAAATTGGAAAGAGTTCCAATATGTGTAGTACATTATTGTTTGCAGCAGAATGACACTGAGTATCTGTAAAGACAGATGTAGCTAAAGTATCTATTAGTAGGTAATATGTAATAAAGAATGTGTCATACCTCAGTCTGTCAAGTTTACGAAGACTGAGGATCACGAAGCTGAAACATAAGTCAAAAGGAGTGTATTACGTAAGTGGAGACAAACAGTAACAAATTATAAAGCAGCCATGCTCGACTGAATAAAGATAACTAACGAACGTACAAATTACAACAATTATATGTCATCAGACAATTATCCAATATATAAATATTCATCAGCATCTAAGATATCACACTGAGGTATTTGATTAGATATGTATGATCTAATCAAGGAAATGATCTCATTGTTTTGACATATAGTTGTGCAGTATACATATAGTTGTGCAGTATGGGGGCTAAATAGAGTAGCAAACTATGTACAATACAAGACATAGGCCGGGGAAAATATGGTGGCATTGAGGGACGAATATGGTTGTTGAATGTTATACCAATCTCGCTGCGTACTGTCCATTTCAACTCAACTTACCGCTTATGGTAATTCCTTATATATCCACTTTCGACGCTCCAGCGATTATTTGATATAATCCTTTCAGTGGCTTAGAACTATACAGTATATCATACTGTATAGTGTCTGTACCATAGTAGAACACCTCAGTCTTTCTACTCGAGGCTGAGTTACGAAATCCTACAATGGTGGCGTCGAGGGGCAGAACAAGTGGGTATCGTATCATGATGGGGAAACACTTAGACGGCGTTTCGGCGGTTCGGTGCGAACGGCGCGTACGGCTTGGGTTCCAACAATTTTACACACTCAAAAGCAAGCAGATATTTCCGCAACATATGAAACACCATCCCCCTACTAACAATCTGCTGAAATGATGTAGTGCGTGCATTTGTATTGGTGACAGTGAATAGCAATCAAATTCACAACTTTCATATATACTACAGTTTGTAAATATCTTGTGACACACACTCTAGTTCCCCCTTTCCAATTAGTTGGTAGTGGCTGTAGTGAAAGGAGTGGTGGCGAGGCAGACTTGATGGTTGGTAGTGTCATACACGGAGTAGAACCTCTCCAAAAAGGTATACCCATCAATGAAGTCCAGGCCTTGGCCGCTAGGAGTCCCAATGCTAGCGACAATGAGAT
This sequence comes from Amanita jacksonii TRTC168611, assembly GCA_000497225.1. Classification (NCBI taxonomy): domain Eukaryota; kingdom Fungi; phylum Basidiomycota; class Agaricomycetes; order Agaricales; family Amanitaceae; genus Amanita; species Amanita jacksonii. Next base: position 51,229 of record KI547036.1, on the reverse strand, counting down.
AGATGCGGCCAGCGGTTCCGCCGATTAAAGTGTTAAGGCTACGTGGCCAGATCTGGCCGTTGGGCGTTAAGCTATAGGTAACCTATACACGAAGCAATCTATCAGCACAGAACTTGTAGCCTGGTCAGTAAGGCGCGTACACCGCCAATGTGGAAGTCCAAATTTTTCAAATTGGCAAATTGGGTAGAGGTGATCCTGAGCAGACCCGTGGCACTGTCCGAAACAGCACCAGTAGCAGACTTGTACCTTGAGAACGCATCAGATGCGATCAAAATCAAGGTAGTGCCTGGAGGATGTTAGCGGAATGAATGGGCTACAGGTCCAACCAACTGACCTGTGTCGACGATTCCTGCAGTTGTCGACAAGATGGTTGTAGTACCGTAGGTGATCGATTCATTGATGCCCCAGTAAAAGGTTGCAGGAGACGTAGCGGTGACCCCCCTAAATTGACAGATAGAGATATCATATGATTCACACAGACATGTAGCTCACACGCAGCCGAGGTTACCGGTAAATTTAGTGCTGTCAGTACCACCTGTACAAACCAATGGTCAGAAATGTGACCTGACTGAAAGTATTAGAGACAACCCCAAGAGAGCTCGCCGTTAGTAATTGAGCTTGTAGTAGTAGGCTCGAACGAAACCCCAACTTTGACAGCAGGTATGATGCCTTGGGAGAATGCATTATCTGTGACGGTAGGAATTATAGAAGAAGTGTCCGGGAAAAGCGTTCCTTGATGCTCTATCAGGTTTGCATCCTCGGAGATCGCGTTTCTGACTGACCTTGCGTCAGATCGTCTGGACCAATACTAGAGGCATTGTGAGTGGTATAAATCAAGTTTAAGTGAGACGCCTACGCACCCTAATATTCCATCCCATGGAGCGAATCCTGTTGACTTGGAGGAGCTTAAGTCAATACTTAAATACTCCTATAGTACGCTTATCCACTTACAGTCGTCGCGCAGCCCATTGACTGGCTTGAGACAGCGAGACCGGGACCAACATTGATGTTACAAATTATTTCATTACCTGTATGCTGGATAGCTTCATCAAGGATACAACAAAGCACATGTAGACTTTCCTGAGAAAGAACCAGAGCCGTATGTAACCGACTGATCATAGTTCCTATTACTTCATTCCTTGATCAAGTAGTTGTTACGTACGACAGTGTCTCCAGTTGATTGACAACCAGTAGGGCAAGCAGCGACAGCACCGACCCATGTGTTTGAGCTGCAGAAATGTTTATTAACCATTGAAGCTATGAGTCCTCAGAGACTCTACCTTCCTGTGTCAATAATGACATTGTCTAACCGAAACGTCAGTTTTGGAAGCTTTGAAATGCGATGAGGCACTCACAGGTTTTAAGCGGGCTTCCAGCCTCGAGAACACTGGTATAAATGACTGCTTGATTAGTAGCGACAGTGTTAATAACGCTGGCGCGGTTCGCAAGAGTAGATCCAGAGGACCCGCGTAATTTCATCTGGCGAGCCCTAGCCTGGTCATGCTCGAGAATATTGGCAACACCTGTCAGGTTGAAACGCCTCGCGAGAGGCAACTTGATTGGCGCTGTATTGATAGCGGCGGCATTGGAAGCCACAGCCAAGGCAAGGATTATGAAGGCTTTAGAAAGCATCGAGTTAGAGAGACGACACTGAGTTCAAGTCCTAATGTTCTTCGCCAAGCGAACTTAATTTTATAGTTGGCGCGTGAAGCTTTCCGGGTTGAGGATGACAGTTCGCCACCTGACGCAGGCGTCATTGCAATCTTGGCACCATCTGAAGGCTTGGATGTCGTGTGACTGTACCTGACATGATGGTATCATCAGTCATAAACTTACTTGTTTGCAGACGAGCATCATATGGAAAGAAAGGGCGAGAAGAGACTGTCTGCTGACCAGCTGCGAAATGGTTACCCCATCTTGATGACTTTCAACGAAAGTTCTGCCACGCTTTTCAGCTGGTAGCAATTGCTCATTCTCATCAGGGGTTGTGGTCGCAGCGTTGGGCAACCAATCCGACATTTCGACGTCACTGATGTGGCTGTGGGAATCCCAACACGTGATACTGTATATGTTTCCCACGAGAGGCACGACGTGGGGACCATCGTATCCTTATCTCTCCTGCTCGGAGATTGGGTACTCTTCCGTCGTAAGTTTGTTGCACTTTTAGAAATATAATGATAGGCACAGGGCGACAAACATCCTGGCATCTACTCTTGAGTCTTATGACTCTTATCTTTCCCTTTTCGCAACCTTTGCTATCCCCGAAGAGCTCAGAATACGTCAGGAAAGACGGGCAGAAATGACATGTGATGGTCAAGATAGCACATGTAACAACTACGCCACCAGGTTTGAATTCAACAGCATAAGATGCCAAGAGCAGATGATAGCAATGCAATGAGAGCAAGATAGCATGAACAGGGGCAAGGCATTCTCAGCCGATTTATTATTAGACGAAGCCAAGGCGTGCGGGGGGCGCTGAGGGATAGGATACCCTGATGACTCGGGTGAGAGGGTATGGGGGCGGTCTAAAATGTGTCTGGTTGCGGCGGCGTGATCTGAGCTCGGAGGGAAGAGGGCCAAAATTTTGAACAGAGTGTTGAGGTAGTGCCTTCATCCCCCTGGGATTGCGTGGAGGCTGGAAATCTAAAAAGGCATCAACAAACTAGCTTAGGCACAAAGATAATTGCAAAATGGAGAACGGCGTATCAACCCACTGTCTCTTGCTTTCGCTTACTGCACCTTCCGCTTCATGCCTTGGCATAGTATTTGTTTAAAGCGACCCCTTGGTCGCTAACCCAAAAGGACGCGTCCGATACGGTTGCATCGATTGAACCCATGTCCGAGCCCATGACGATGATGGGTTGAAGGGTAGTGGTAGGACTAGGGACGGGCTTGGTCAACGTTGCGGTGTGCAGTGGAGGATTGGCATTGGGTGCTTTTTCCTCAATTGTCTCGTATACAGATGAGCGAGATGCTCGCGCCGCAAAGCACAGGCGACCGTGGCCGTGTCCCCGTGCACGAGGGCGAACTCGACTCCTCATCATGCTGGGGTTGGAAACAGGGAAGGTGGCGTTGGCGAGCAATGAGCTCACTAGCCTCGCGCGTTGGAAATATCTCGATGGCACTTACAAGAGATCGAAACATTCTCACCCTCTGCCGCTCCAATGATCCGTATGTGGCCTTGATCATCCGCTCATCAGATGACAATGATGACATAATCCAAGGTTTCTCGACAATCCTGACCTTCGGTGAAAACTCGGGTTCGGTTAGAACTGCAGTTCGTATATGGCCACCACCAATCATCTGTAGACTACGAGACACAACAACTTATAGCGATCCAGGTGTTGTCGTCAGTCTGGGGACTTCGAACCCTAGGTAGGAAGATGACGGAGAGGGGTCTATACCATGGCTGGAATCCGGGGCCCGCGCGAGAATCGCTTCCGAAGATCGAGTCTGACATGACCGAGGTTTGGTGACCCGTTTATCGAATAGAGAATCCCTTGATGATTTGGGCCCATCGGAAACATCTAGGATGGAATTGTACGATGAATTCTTAGCATATTAAGGCGGCAGAAGTGAAGACCGATCAGGTTCAGGGCGAGGCCAAAATAGAGGATAAGGGCATCCCCTGGTCAAAACTCTGTGTCGAACATTCGCCTAGCCCAGGTCTGCCCAGCTTAAGGGCCAAAATGTCACTCACGATGGAATCAATAGATGGATCTTGTTGGTGCTTTTCCCAGGCGGGCGGAAATAGAAGCTGGAAGCGTCGCTATCGACTCTGATGCGCCTCGACGGATGCAATGCTGAGAACCGAGCCTTGTTGGCGGTGGTTGGCTTTCCTGGTTGCGGCGGCGGGTTTTAGAAAATGGGCACGGCTTGTCTACCTAAATACTTGATCTGGTTCCCCAAAAAAAGCTTCGTGACTCGCTCGTTATGGCCGTGTCATATTTCAACACGATAACACAATAAAAGCATTGGGCTTGCCAGAAAAAGACATAGCTGACGGACTGACGGTAGCTCCTATGACTTTTATGCCTTTTCTAAGTTACTGTTACGTACCACGGAGTCTGGGGTCGCTTTGCAACTAACTGTGACAGCACCAACACACGTGTTTGAGCTGCGGAAAGATGATTTAATCGCACAGGTATAAATATTGTAATAGCTCGCCTTCCTGTATCAACAATGACATTGTCTGTTCAGGAGCGTCAGAGGTAGGAACTTGGAAAGTGGTCACAAGCGCTCGCAGGAAGTAGCTGGGCTTCCGGCCTCGAGAGCAGAGGTTGTAGATAACTGCCTGGTTGGTAACGACAGTGTTGATACGACGCTGAACGGATGATTTAGAGGATCCACGTGATTTCATGTGGCGACAGGTTCTACAATGTTGAGGGTGCCCGTTAGATTGAAGTGCCTCGAGAGAGACAGCTTTGGCGGGGCTGTGTTGATGGCAGCGGCGTTAACAGCCGCAGTCAAGGCAAGAGTGATGAACTTTGGATAGCATACGGATGGAAGAGGCGACACAGAGTTCAGTGTGAAAATGCACCGTGAAATGTGGACAATGAGTTATGGTATCTGACATGATGGTATCACGGACCCACGGATCAGAAGCACATTCCACATCAATTCCACAATTACGGCGTCAGAGTTCCGGCGGCCAGACGATGATGAAAAGGACGAAAGACTGGCTACCATTTGATACTTGCAATCCCTCGTCACCAGGAATAACAGCTTGTGGAATGAACGATTGGCAAGCTAATATTGACGAGCAGGGGAAAAAATACCAAAAGCAGAATGATAAACAGATGGTCAATCGTCTGCTGACCAGTTTTACTGTGGGGTCTACCCTGTGTTGCTGATGAATTTCGACGAGAGTTCTGTCATCCTTGCAGCCAGTGCGTATCATCACAGACAAGGTGGATACTGCTCCACGCGTGTCTGTTTGAAGTGAGAAAGATACAAGGGGGCGGGGACAACGTAACCGAACCGCTGGTTGGATCCTAATAATATCCTTCGCTGCTTGTTCCAAATTTCTTGTTCAGTTCGAAATCCTCAGCTAGTTGTTTTCGGGCGATTCATGCGTAAAAGTTACAATTCCAGTTGCATCTCAAGATATACCTTTTGACAATCGCTTCCCTCATTCGTAAATGTACGGTTTCATTAAAAAACCAATACGGAACAGAGAATATACAGGCCCGTTGCTCCGGACAATACTCTAAATACGAGCAACGGGTTTGACTCCATCGTCCACTTATTATACGTGTTGGTAGCCTCCTCAATATAGACGAACATCCATTGTCTTGTATCGTCCGTTGCCTCTCGAAGTTCTAGGTAATTTCTATCTAGTGTGCCTGAAAAGAGGAGGCATCAACTTCGTCCAAGTCAACATCGAGAAAACTAACTGGGTACGAAACCATGGAAAATGAAATTGGCGTTGAAAGCAACTGCTACGGCTGCTTCGTATATCATCAATAATGGACAAAGCATGGCGAGCGGACCGAGGAAGATCAGCCACGCGGTGACATGGATAATATGGGGATAAGCTTTGACTGAGATTGCCGGTTGCAAAGAACGCGCGGATCGCACGTTTGGTGGGAACGTTATTCGTCAGGGGTCTGAATGACTGGAAGAATAACACTCGACCTGACTTACTTGTATATTCCACGAGTTCGAGCGTATATGACGGCCAATCGAGTGAGAACGAAATAAGCTTGTTTAATACGGCGTCTAGTTCGGGAATTTAGGGCGTCGGGGATAGCGGTATTTGAACTAGGCCCTACTGGTTAAAGGCTTGAGACTAGTAAAATATGATTGAGCACCACAAAAGAAACGAATGACTGAATTTCCTTGGAGTTGGGGTAGCGTTACTTAGGTCGCTCGCGTATAAGCTTAGGAAGAGACTCACTTAGATCCCCCATGAGTTGCAGGAATGCCTTCCACAGCCACCGTAGTGCAATTTGAATGCAGTCTTTCAAGAACTGTGCTCGGACAGGAACCGCTGCTACTGCCACGAGGCCCGGAAATCCACCGGGGACTATCAAAGGGAAGTCTGAACGCGTCGCATTTGCCAAGGCCGGTGCCATGAGTAGGTACATGGTTGTCTGAATGCAAGGGCTTTATGGACCCAGCCAGCGCGCAGGTTGAGCTGGCTAGGGGCAGAACGTGTCGACAACGTTTGCGGCGTGTCATCATGATGCCTTCCCTGAGGCGCCCGAAAATGTAAATGAATACAAAACTTAAAAAGTGTGGACACACCCGGAATTGAACCGGGCACCCCCCGCAGTCACTCGGTTGTAACGCCGTGCTAAGCGGATGTGATAACCAACTACACCATGTGCCCTTAGACTGCCTTTGTCCTCTCTCTGGAAGAGCCTTGCTTACTGACCACGCGTCATGGTATATACTCCAAGCCCTGCAGTCAGTGACAACGACTATGCTTCTCTGGCGCTGACGATGGCTTTTCCTTCGCCACTTATTCCCATTGGTGTTCCCCCTGCTCCTGCACAAATAACGCAAGCTGCAAAGAAATCCAAACCAGTCAATGTCTTCACTAATGATGGATCCTTTTTAGAGCGCTTCCAGAGGTCCAAGAGGGTGCATATATCTTATTTTTGACCGTGACAAATGATAAACTAATTGCTTCTGACTCGATAGGAAGAAGAAAAAGAGAAGCGCATACAGCAAGATATCCTGAATAGGTCAAGTTTCCTATGGTGATTCTGCTTTCGTAAGACCTTGATACTTACCGACGTTTCGCTTTACAGAAAGAAAACTTTCGACGGTCGATTCGTATGTAATCCCGAGTTGGTTGTGTTTCGGAAAAGGTTAACTCGGATGCTTTTCAGAGAAATAGAGGCAAACGCGCTCGCCCCGCGGACGAAGGCAACGATGAAGATTCAAATCTTGCGAGTCGTAATAGGACTTCACTGTCGCCTTCTACAACGTCCTCAATTGCGGATGACAATTCCCTTCCTGCCAAGAGAACCAAGACTGAATCAGCCAAAGCACCTGTTGTACGTTCACTTTACTCGTGAATACCGTAGCCTAGTTAATAACTATTTTAGCAGCAGAGTAGTAAGACCAACTGAAGTTTTGTTGGTGCTGGAGCAGCGTAAGGGGTCCCATTAAGTGAAATGATAACTTATACCTTTGTATTCCCGTCATGTCTTCCGACCTGGTTCAGATCCATTGCAGTATACTTTCGTGCATGATAATGATGTGGGAAAGATCGTCCCTTGTCAATTCTTACAATTATCTCGTGGTCTCAGGCTTGCCAATCAAGTCCGAACTTGGCTGTAAGCCGGTTATGGTACTGGGCCTTCATGTCAAGTCATCATATTATACAATGCATTCGTTGAAAAAGTACATAATGTCATGGGTGATTAAGACCATTTAAAGTTTCCATCATATGAAGGTTCCTAAGAAGGTCCGAGAGCATATACATCAAAACGAAGTCATCCCTGCTTCATGTTTACTGGGCTTCCAAAACGCGATACGCCTGTTCCGTTCAGAAGGTCAATAACTTGAAACCCATGCAAAAACTCAAACGTACTTTGAACGTTCCGCTCTTCAAATCCTCCAACTTGTAGCTCACCAGTTCTACTGTCTGTTGGCCAACATGCTGATTCGCCTGCAACACCTTTGCCTTGCTTTTCTTTGGTTCAAACTCGCTCAAGATGCCCACCAACGGCTGTCCGCCGACACCAACATGCTGCGTATACGGCTGTAGACCCTTGTGGCCCTTAAATCGCGCGTCAATCAGTTCAATCACGTCTCCCGGCATGATCTCACTCGTCCGTCTGAGCACCGCGGACCCCGTCTGAGAATATACCGGGTACCCCCAGTGCGATTCTGCAGACGTAGCAAGAGCAGGTTTGGTGGCATTTGGGACCTCGTTCAGCGCAGCGCGCACGAATCCGGCATAGGTGCCGTCGCCTACAACTGTCTTCTTGGACTTTTCGTACATCGCCGTAGCGACCTCGCATACTTGCACTCCCACGCGTCCCCAAACGGCTATCAAGTCATCCGAAGATAGATTCTGTTCGGTAGGAAATCCCTGTGTCGTTGTTACGGGGACCCCAGGAGACGGAGGTGGCGGAGCATGAGAGAGGGGAAGGAGCGATCGCGTACCCGAGGCTGATGCCGTCGACAGACCCTCGCCAGCTTCTACCCAACCGATGGATAGATCGGTGCCGAAATTTCCTGCCGTCGTCATACCAAGGCTTGCGCTTGGAATGGAGGGAAGCTCCCATTGTGAACTGATGTTATCGACCGCAGAAGGAGGCGGTGGCGGAGGAGGGTGGTGAGAGGGTAGTGTTACCCTTGGAGAAGGTCTGGCCGGTGGAGACGGAGCTTCGGTTGGCTCGTACTCCTGCGGTTCTTCTACCATCACGTAGTCAGATTGTCTTCCGCCGGGATGGTACGAGCCGGTTGTTGTGGCTGACCCACTCGAAACCTTCCTACCTATACTACCCACAGACGACCGCCTGATGCTCATTGTAGAGGGTACAGGAGGACGCATCTTTCTCGTGGGCGACAAAGGTGGCTGTCGTTGAGCACGAGGGGGCGGATTTAGTGGTGACACAATCTCGCCATCTTCGTTTTGGTCGTCCAATCCTGCGTCCTCATGATGCACTTCTTCCAACTCGCTCTCTTCCAACTCGACCTTGACCCCTTCTTCAGATGTCGTTGTGCTTCCGTGCTCCCATTCGGCGTCATGTGAGCTGGCCGAGACCGGAGGCTGAGGAGGTGGGGCCGGTCTCGTCGTTGATGCAACGGGAGAAGTAGGAACGGGAGAAAGAGCGGAGGAACCTTGAGGCCTTTGAGGAGGCCTTTGTGGTATTCCCATCATGGACGGCATCATCCCAATCCTCATTCCGCCCATGCCTGCCAGCTTGGCCGTAATCCTTTCCTTCCTAGCCCTTTCTTCCCCCTCTTCATCTCCCCTGTCATCTTCGTTAGTTTTCTCTTTGGAGACGTCCTCTTCACTCTCCAGAGCCATGGAAGCCTGTCTTCGTGTGGGAATCGGCGCTACTCCAAACTTGAGACCGCCAAGCTTCGCCATCCGCTCAGCGATTGTTCGCCTTTTGGCCGCTTCCATACTAGAAACACTTGCATCAGCTTCGAGACTCTTGCCTTTTTCTTCGTCATTGCTCTGTTCCTCGTCTTGGGGCTCCGGCCATCCTAGAACGCCAGAAGAAGCAGATTGGGCACGTTTCGGTGTATGGAATGAGGGATCGATTGGGTCTATATGGAGGTTCATGAGGCCACAAACGCGCTCCATAAGTGACCGGAAACCATACCTCCCTCCTCGTCATCCATGACTTCCCTCTCCATTCTCTGGAGTCTCGCGGAAGGTGCCTGCGATGGACGAACCAACATAGGATGAGGAAGCGGGGTATCTCCCAGTGGATCGTGCTGCTTTGACATTCGTCTCCCGACAGTGGGAGGCGGAATGGCCAGTGGCTCGTCGCTTTGCGCCGACCCGGGAACCGGCACTGAATCATGGCCGTACTGTCCATCATAATCCTCTTGCTCATCCTCAAGGCCTGGGCCAGGAGGGGGTAGTGGCACCTGCCTCGTCGGTGGTAGGGGGATATGCTTCACTTCTTCAATCACCTCTTCTTCCTCTATGTATTCTCCCTCAGGATCGTCTTCCTGTAGTTCATCCCTTTCGTCATCCTCTTCGTCCTCAACGACTTCCTTAGAACCAAAGCTAAGGTGATCAGACCTCAATGAGGGCGCACGGTGAGGAACAGGTATTGGTTTGGTGTCTTGTTGACTTTCCTCCTCCCAGGCCGGATGGCTATCATGACTGACATGCCTTGGTAGGATAGATGAAATCCTAGGGGATACAGGGAGAGGTGGCGGTGATACCCGCCCTTGTTCAGCGGAAATGGCTTCGTCAGCCACAATCTCAGATGACCGGGTGATAAATCCTGAAGATCGCCGAGGAGGGGGGACTGGAACCGTGTCTAAAACATTCTCCGTCACAACCCACCGTTCGCGGTGGAAAACGGGAAATGAACGTACCGGATTCTTCCTCCATAGCAGCGCGAGGCCTTTCCATGATGATTGACGCAGCCAGTGCATCTATATTCAAAACGAATGAGAAACAGGAATGTACATCATTTAAGGACAGGGAGGCGGCGAATAGATCCAAAACAGATCTAGATATGAGAGGAATAAAAAAAGAGATTATTTACCAGTATTCTCTTCCTCCTCTTCTTCCTTAAAGGCATGTTCCTCCTTATTACGTTCTTCCTCCTCCAATTCATCACCTTCGCCCAGCTTGGGCGCCTCTCTCACAATGCTCTTCGACAGGCGGTATTCAACCTCCTTGACAGAACCGACAGACGTCCTCCTGCCAAAACCACCAGAACTCACAGAGTCAACTGACCTACGCTTCCCTGGACCAAGACCAGGAGACGTTACGACCACTGGCTCTCCTTCATCAGACTTCGACATTGTCCGCTTAGGAACTGGAGGAGCAGCAAATAGCGGGTTAACTCCTCCCATCTTGGCAAGTCTCTCTGCAATCCTCTTTCTTCTCGCTTCTTCATCCTCCGCTTCCTCCTGTATTTGGCTTTGCTCCCTCTCCTCTCCAGTTTCTTGCGTCTCTGGCTCCTCAGCGAGCTCTTCGGCCACGACGGTCTCCCCAAGTTCAGGTTGTCCGACCTTGACCGGCATGTCCGCAACCTCGGTTTCTGTCGTTTCAAGCTCTTCAACGGGTGGAACATCGACCTCTCTTCTTTCCTCTTTGGTCAGGGGTTCCGCGTCCTTCAGAATCTCTTGCGCCTCTTGCACCTCCCCCGCGGTTGCTTCAACCTCAGCCAGTGCTTCAGGCTCGGCCTCGGGAGGTGGAGGGACGGGTGACTTGGGAGGCTTCCTTCGAGGGGGCGCAGTTCGCCGTGGGACGGCAGGTACAGGCATGGACGGCGGGCTCCTTGATTGAGAAGTTGGTGAACCGGTGCCAATTGACGCCGATTCAACTTTATCGGTCGTCTCTGGTGATTCTGGTACATGGGGCAAAGAGAGAGCAGCAGCAGCAGAACCTGAAGTCAACATATGATTAATACGCAAACTTTCAAAGCAAAGATCCCACTCTCGGTATCTTTCTCCTCTTTCTCTTTCTCCTCCTCTTCAACAGGGGCTGATGGCGGGGCAGGAGCATGAACGGGAGCAGGCTCCCTCCGCAACTCTGGTTTCTTGGCGACAGGAGGCGGGGGCGGCCTCGCCCCGCCAAACAAAACGGGTGGAGCCATACCTACTCTCGCACCTCCCAACCTAGCCATCCGAACCGCGATCGCAGCACGACGCTGCCTCTCTTCCTCTTCCGGATCCACTGCTGCCTGTTCGCCTTCTTCCGTAGCCATAGCTTCACCACTCTCTTCCTCAACATCACCAGCTTCACCCGAGTCTCGGCGATCTTTCTCAGCCGCAACCGCAGCTACAAACCCTTCAGCGTCCTTCTCCTTCTCTTTCTCTTTATCTTGCTCTTCACCCTCTTCATCGGTCTTCTTCTCTTCGCTGTCACCCTCAGCAGGGACAGCTGGTACCTGTGGAGGTGGCTTCCACTTTGGCTTCTGGACAACGGGCGGTGGTTGGTTACCCTGACTTCCTGTGGCACCGCCTGCTGGGAAACCCCCAAACGCACCCTTTCCCTGTAACGCCGCCATGCGCTCTTTCAAACTAGCCCCTTGTCGGATACTTTCTCTTGCATCTGACGCGGACATACCCGCGCCAGCGCCAGCGCCACTGTTGCTGGTGCCACCAACTCCGGGACTGCCCAAACTCGACCTTGGTTTCTCTCCAGGAGAAGTGACAGGAACAGCTCCCGGGCTGGTATTGGGGCTGGTACCATGGTCATTACCAGGAGGAGATGGCTGCCTGGGTTTCCATTGTAACCCGGCTGGCTTGGGACGAGGAGGAGGAGGTACGGGGCCAGATGGTTGTGATGCGTGGTTCTCGAATGCAGCTATGCGGTCGCGTAATGAGCCAGGTTTAGGGCGGGGAGGAGGGGGAGTTGAGTCTGACATGGATTTTAGGGTCTGGGCTGATGCTAAGCTCTGATAAGCGCGGTGCGGTAACTGAGCAAGCTTCCCACGTATGTAAGCAGCATTTGTCTTGTCTAACGAGGCTAACTACAAATGTCAAGGTGATCATCTGTCCCTTTGTATGGAGGCTTGTTCCGTGAATGACAAGCGACCCCATCGTCCCACCAATCATCACATGGCGCCCATAAAGCAAAATCTGACATGACCGTCCGTGCCCCAACCTCAAGTTGCAGGTTTGTTCCTTCTACTCACAGCTCTCCTTGCTTTACTACTTCCCGAACCAGCGGGAGGCGGCGGATCACCCCCCGCAGCTAGCGTACCCCACTCTTCAATCAACTTCCGGCCAACTATTGGCTCCAGCTCTGTTCCGTCCCGTGACACCTTCACTTCCCTGTCATGATTCCATGGATTCCGAAGATGCTTTATCCGATGGAATGGCAGCCTTTCAAGGCACATCCACTCTACCCGAAACGACTCACCCCAGGTATGTTCCAATTCACTTTCTTCGTCACCCTTGACCTCTTCTAGGTCCAATTCCTCCGGTTGTCGCATAGCTCGTTTTGGTGCTTCCGGGTCAAGCCTGATGGTTTTCGACATGGATGCCCCAAGCGTATGGTGATGCTGAGGTACTATCACAGACAGTCGCTGGCGCGCTCCAACCTCCGCAGGTGCCGTCTGATTATGCGCTGCATCCGTAACAAACGGATCATGGGAGGCCAAGCGACGGTCGCCTAGTGACAGGAACGGAGGTGTGCGTGATGGCGTTTCGGCCTTGCTAGTTTCCCATGCTACTTCTTGTTCTCCGCTTTGAATGGGACCTGCCATTCTACAAAGTAGCATCAGTTAAAATTTCAAAAATCCTGCTAACGACACAAAAATCACCTACTTGGCATACCCGTAGAACTCCCCACTTTTATTCACCCCAAAGATTAGGAAAACTTCCCGACTTGTGCGGAATGCTTGATCCAAAACACCTTCATTGTGCTTCTGCGTAGCCCACAACCCCTTTTCAACACTGAGTTCCAAATCGTGCTTGTAAAAGTAATAAGTATGAGGCGAATGTTGAGCGAGCGATTACATCCTACCTCGGACAGCGACTTTAATATGAAGAAACGTTTGGGAAAGTAATGAGACAAGAAACTAGAGGTCGTTGACGCATGCAAACCAGAACTACTCGATTGTTTGGGTTGTGTTTGACGCCTACGCTCCTCGTCACTTGATGAGAGCGAAAGTGATTGCATGACCCTCACTCTCACTGGCGGAATCGTAGAGTCCTCTTCTAGCCCCGGGGAAGGGGAGAGACTGCCCTTGGCTATTTGCTCCTTGACCCATTTTGTATGCATTCCCATTCCTCTCTGTCCACCAACGCCAGCTCTGAGATCCTCATCTTTCTTGCGTATTCTACAGACCAGTTTGGGGCATCGTACGTCGTTGGGCCGTAACGGCCTTCCGTTGAAATGATCAATAGCTTCGTTCAGATGTGCCTCAGTATCATAATTGATGAAGGCGCAGCTGGAACGGTTGATCAAGAAAACCGACACAACAGGATCCACATCATTGATCTCTGACTGGCTCAACGATGGAAGTCTGCTGAAGAAAGACCACACCTCATCTTGCCTCGCATCAGACGGAACATTACCCGCCCACATAGTCCATTCGGAGCGGTGTATAGGTGGCTTTGGGTGATAGGACTTGCGAACCAAAGGCTTCTCTTGGGCAGCCTCAGAAATTGGCTCCACCTGGAGTTGCGTACTGTGTGACGTTATCGCTTGGTCCTGACGTAAGGATGCGGATGGTCGAGAAGATGACTGAGAGGCGGGAGATGTAACAGACGTTAGAGAGTGGGTTGATTCCATGCTCTGGGAGTTCAAAGGTATGAATGGATGATAGCTGTAATGTTGTTCAAAACCAGGATGATGGGAACGGTTCCCCTCAAATTGGGGTCTTTGTGAGAGGGGATGTCCAGTAGGCATATACCACCACGTTCCGTGCCGCCCAGAATAAGAGGAGGGGCCAACAAAATGCTGTGGGTATGACGCCGGGCCGTATTGTGGGTACGATGGAGGGGAATTAGAAGAATAAGATAAGTGGTGATACGAATACTCGGGAGGAGGTGCGTATTGCAAAGCAGGATACGAACTCGCAACTAATGGTGGGCGCGGACCACTTTGACTAGTCTGGGTACTAGTGTGCGCTGCCTGGTAGACTTGTGTGATTGGGTACGGACTATTACTTGGCGAAGGTCCCTGTGGAGTGGGAGCGGGATAGGAATATATTTGTGCATGTGATGGTGGGATGAGGTGAGATAGTACCTGACCAAGACAAGAAGAAAATACATACCTGAGGGTGATGGTAGCCGTGATAGGTGTAGGGCAGGGACGTTGGGTGAGCAACGGCCATATGCTGAGCGGGTAAGGCGTATGGCCCAAGATAGTCAGTCCTCTGAGAGTGAGGATGATACGTGAGTGATCTAAAACCAGCTTGTCCCTGGTGGCGGACGCTCGCGCGCAGGTTCTCAGGCGACGCTTGGGTTACTGCGTGTCGGGCTAAGAAGTCGACACGCATGGGTTGAGATGGATCAGGCTGCAAAGAAGAGTGTTGCGCTGCTGATTCTTCCGGCATCCGATCATGCACGAGACTGCTACGGTGCCCAACTTGACGCGCATCGTGAACCATGGGTTCTGAGGAAGTTCCTGCATTAATATCAGCGGTAGATATCTGGGGAGCGATAGTGGGATAGTCGGCCTTGTGCGGCGACCAGGTGACATTCTCTGTTCATGAATGTTAGCTCTGTTTTAGAACTGCCACATTGAAGGAAACAAAAATTATATCGGTGGCCAGCGGCTGTCCAAGAGCACGTGACACGTACTCACCAGGATGCTCATTGGGACGGGCCGGAGCAGTACGAGGACGGGCTGAGTGGCCATCTGATGTCATAATGCAGTCTAGACCTCTGAGTGTCAGCCCAGCCAATCGTTGACCATCGAAGACTCTACTCACCGGTGGGGTCTAGACCAGGCGACGGACTCTAGACCCTCTCAATCGCCCGATCTTATAAAGATGTACATGCAAGGGTCAATCCAATAACTGTCCTAACCCGGTAGTTCGATTGCTTTGCCCAGTCACAGTTTCTCACCACGTAATTTTGAAACTCCGACATGGCATATAGCTTCTGAGCAACATCGATTCTGACCACAGAAACTATTGGAAGCATGTTGTATAAGTTCCTAAGTACCTCCTGACGATTTACTAGTAAAACGCTGCAGTGGGTCGAAGTAACGGGGGGGTTGGCCAAACTACTGGAACCACCTAGAATGAATTACGCTAGCAATGACCCTTTAGGGCGCAAACCGCTTTTGACAAAAGATCGCCGTCGAACGCCGGATATGCTGGGCTGATACAGGAAGGGGTGGGGAATTGACGGTGATGCAGGTGTGGGCAAATCAAAAGGAGACCATTTTCGTTGACAGTCGTGACGGCGTTGAGGTCATAATGACGATTTCTTCTTGCCCTCTCGTGAGAACGGCAACAACACCAATAAGCAAGTCGTTTTGACGCAGCCCACTGATGACGTCATGGTTCTTGATCAAACCTGATATTAAATTTAGTTGTGCAATCGCTGGTGCAGTCGGTAACCAAAAAAGTCCACGGCTGAACTACTCCTCATGGCTCGCACAGGTCACAGGCACCACACAATCTCCCCCCCATTTCTTTACCTCCTTATGGAATCCTATCCACCCTCGGTGTCAGGATCCTCACCATACATTTTTGATAATAATCAACATCAATGTTATTCGCACGTCCGGCCTTGATCGCAGGAATATCGCTAGAATATTCTCGGCAGCGAACACTTACGATCACCGACTTGAAGGAAACAGGGTCCTTCGACCCCAAGGCAAGGCAAGGCAAGCGGTAAACCTTATCCAACCCCCAACTTCGGACATAGTTCACGTTGTGACGTTGAGGGTTTTCAATGCTATTATATGCGTCCACATGCTTGGTTTTTTTAAGCAGTTCTTCCCTAGAAATTGGTTCAGGGAGGTCATGGAATGCTGTAACATGAGACGACCAACCATATGGGACAGGGATTCCGCCCCCATCTAGTGGTGAGGGCCATGAAATGCTGGTGAAAGTGGAGTAACAGTCTACCTTCAGAGAGGTGATACACGCTGACAGGGAGGCTGATCTCGCCATCAGGTCTGAGGGCACCTGACGGTACATTCTTTCTATCGTCAAAAATGACTTGACATTCCCATGAGTTATACAACCTCACGTGGCTCAAACCCACAGGAAAAAGCAAACCAGTGGTAAAGATGCCTTTGAGCCAATTACGGAATTATCTCAGTTACCGCAGGTGCGTGTTGGTAATCCTTGGAAAGTTGCGGTCAATTAGAATGTTGTCACACGGACTCTACCATGGCTATGTATCTGACTCTCACAATTCAAGTCATTTGGGTGCCGAATGCTTGACAGCCAATTATGGAAATTGAAACCCTGCATGTGACTATCGTATTGGACGCCACAAGTCCGTTCTGGTTTGCTTTGGGCAAAGATGGGCCAGTGTGGGGATTGCACTTCCCATGCAAAGTCGGTCCCGGAAGTTTACTTGACTAGCAGGAGAAATCTGATGCCATGTGCCGACTCTGTTGCTGTACGGCTTTTCGATTTGTAACATTGGGTCTCCCATTCAATATAATAGACCAGCGCGGCACAATAACAAGGGATCGGAACATGGTCAAAAGCGGAAGGGACGATCACGAAAGGGACGGTTTTCTAGTATTCCGCTCGGCCCGCAGACTTCCACTTTGGGTTGTTCGTCGTTACGTTACCCACTCCGCCTTCGTATACGGCGTCCAAGCTCAATTGCAAGTTTGGAGAAATCGTCACGTTTGGTGTCATAGCCCATAAACTTACCGCCACGAAGCTAGGGAAATTTTTTGAGGTCACGGAATTTTATGTGCAAAACCTCCGCTTCTCACTTTTCACCATGATAATCCAAGATGCCTTCTTGCACGGGAAACTTGGTTTGCGGCCTGCATCTGCAAGTTCAGAACAATTCAGACATCAATCATCGCCGTTTCTCTTACCCTAAATTTCCTATCCGTTTTCCCATCATCCAGCCATTGACAAATAGCAGAGATCTGTATGGTTGTTCAAAATCGTCCCCGAAAGTGACCGAGATCATCGCATCCAACCCATGGGGTACATCGAGCGTAAATTTGGTCACAAAGAAACCAACGCCGGCCGAAGAGTTTGGAAGGCCCTGCGATAAATCGCGGGCCGACCACCCAGAGACGGCGTTGATAGGAAAGCCTGGAAGATGCCACCCTCTGCGTTCCCCGAAGAGCCCGCCTTCGTTGAGAACACCGCGGACTTTATCCAAATATCTAACGCGGGATCTGCACTTAGCATGATCTTCATTTTATTGAAAGAGCAGACTTTACCCTTTGTACCCTCCGACTTTTCCCTGTACTCTCCAAGTGGTGAAAAGGCCATCATTGAGTCGGTATCCTCGTATTCCCCGAGGGCTTTTGATAGTTTGGTTGTCGTCTGAAAGTAAAGAGGTACGTACCCCATATAGCGCGTGACTGGACATAGCTCACCGTCACCAGATTCATCCAAACCCATGTTGTCCTATCCACGTTAAAGTACTAAGACGCCGGAGTGGGGTGAGGATCTAATCACCTGCACAATCGTGATAACATTGTCTCGATCCACCTTCACAGACCCGGCTGGAAAGGAAAATGTCTTGTTGACTTCATCAACTATATTATTATTATTCGTCGAGCTGCAAAGCGGACTGAGCCACGAGCGGTGCTGTAACGAATGTGCAAAGTCACTTACTTTCCAAAAGAAGTGCCAAGAAAAACATCGTTTAGCCAGACGCTGGCAGCAAACCCTAGAGGTCGACTAAATAAACTGGGTTGTTACATTCAGTGCCAGACAGACCTTCACCGCCATTAATAGAAAGGTCAACACTTTTCTCTGCACCAGTCGCATTGAAATGGCCCCTCCATAAGACGACGTTTTCACAGCTGGGTGCGGATTAGTGAATCCTTTGTTGCCCGCAACGAAAGGAGCTCACAAGCCGTAATCACAACCGTACAGCACTCGGCCGTCACCGTAATAGGGCTTCCATGGATTGTTAGTGGAGGTATGATCTGCTACGACCCATTTGCTGTCGTCGTAAGAGCTCGCAATCTCCGGTAAGCTATCTTGATACATCCACCCTGTCAACCTTGGCACTGAAACGCCCCCTAGAGAGGATGAGAGTGGCAAGTGCCCGACGAATGCGCCGTGTTCGCTGACAGTAGATGAAAGCTCCGCAGTGTTTTCCACATGCAAACCGTTCCAAGTAATCGTCGTAATGGTGGGTGGTGCGATAACTGTTAACCTCACATCTGTCTTAAGATCTCCACGCAAGGAAAGGATACCCTTTGTGATGGACGCACTACGGACCAGGTATGGTCCGCCAACTAACACGGTCTGATTGGTCCCTAAACTCCAGTAGTGTCTTAGAGGATCGTTAGACTCGCCAGCTATTACCGGTGCCCAGAATGTTGCGACTGTGACCGAGTCCATGTATAACACGAGGAGACTGGGTGTATCGACGACCGTGACCTGACCGCTTATCCCGGTGAGGAAGGAGACAATAATTGGGCTGTCCCATAAACCAGTATTATTGGTAATCTTCACCTGTGATGAAGTAGATCGAGCTGGAGAACCAATATATGCAAGCTCGTGCTCTTGGTCCGAATCTCCGTACGCGACGAGGACATCACGGTTGCCGATTTTACCGGCAAAGAATATCTGAGCAGTACTATACAGAAGAAACGAGGACGAGCCAAAGGCATAATTTGTTGTGATGACCTTGGATTGACGGCCTCTCAGCGAAATATTTGACGCGACCCTAGGAAGTTGGATGACACCCGCAGAGGTTTGAACGGTAAGATTGAAGTTTGTAGTCTTCCTAGAGGTGGTGAGGCCGCGAATATACGCATGAATATATATATGAACAAACAAATGTTGGCACGTCATACTTGCCTTGATCTAGAGTCAGTGTGTCGAACAATATAGAAGGATGCCTTGTCGTCTGGATTTTGCAATAATGTCACATAAACCAGCGACGTCGTCGATACGTTGAGACCAGTTGCAGAGTCGGCTATCAACTTGGTTTTGTAGAACGAAGGTGAGCTGCGCAAGAAAAGTGCCTGGCGCTTCAGCTCGTCGTACTTGGTTGTCAATTCTCGGGACTCTGTAATCTGCAAAAGCCAATAGCGGACTTCAGTACTGCATATAGTCAACGACTTACGGAAGCACCATAGTCGTAGGATGAATACACGCCAGGGAATGGAATGCCGCCCCAGGACGTACCCCTAATAAAATTTAGCATGAATCTATGAGCTCGCCAATGGAGGTCTCACCCATAGAACATATAGTAATTGATGAGTTTTGCATTGCTCGCCCATAATTGTAAGTAGAAAACCGACTCGAACTCTGGCCCTGTCAATACCCGACAAGCGTCATACCCTACATGGGCGTTCAGCTTCACGATTTGCGCTCGTGTTAATGATCATTACCGGGAGCCGTCGGTCCCCATGCATCGAACGAACCACCTTGGAATTCTAGGACAGTCAGGGACATATGTTTGCGGGGGACGTGAATACATACCGGGAATGTACAAAGGCTGGGATGGATTGACTTCTGTATGATATGTATGATAGGTGGTAGAGACTGGATTCCAAGTCGTTGGGTGCGAACAATCAAACCGTTGAGGGTAAGAGTCAAAGCTGGACTTCAATCTATCTCGATGCGGTTATCCGCGCTTTTGAGATGCTTACCCATACAGATCAACAGCCCCCTAAATCGCAGGTATCAATCCTCAGTTATAGAGGTGCTAATGGCACCTACAGTCCCATTAATGAAATTCCGACGTTCCCCAGGATCATTATATGTCAAGGGAACCACAATGCCAGCGGATCTATAAGCCATTTCTAGTTCCGCAAAGTACTCTTGATGACCTTTGGGTGCTTGTTCATACTCATTATCTGAGGAGAGATTATAAGTTTTTCATCACTGTCCCGTCCAGGCCCCTCACCAATCTGTATGGCTGAAAGGGGCATTAAAGTCAGGAGACGCATTTCGCAAGAGACTGGGCATACCTATCACAGGACCGCCGTTGGTTATTTGATAAGGGAGGGTGGCATTGATTATGGCTTGGATATAATCTCGCCATGCCGCTTTCCAATCAGTCGCATTTGTTCTCAAAAACCCTGAAACCTCAGCTGTAGCCCAGTGCGCAATACCTCCAGCCGTTGTTTCAGCATTGATGTACTATAAATCTAACTCAGATATCATTATTGACCTAGAAACATGCGGAGCTAACCGGACCTAATGGACACGTTATTCATATAGCGCGCGTGACAAACATGTCAAAGCTTACATACCAGGACGAAGTACCACCCATACGCCGGCCTCTCTCGCAGCTTCGTACAAGGGTTGCAGACCGCGGAAATCGTCCAAGTC
>KI547036.1:0-29971 GCA_000497225.1 Amanita jacksonii TRTC168611 | reverse complement strand
GTATAGACGCTAATCCCATTGAGCCCGGCTGCTTTGACCTTTTGTAAGATATCAGGCCACAGTGAGGGTACAGGAAGGCGAAAAGTATGGAATTCTCCGGAACTAGAACCATAAATATTGGTGAACAGTCGTGCTCATTAAGGGTGGGCGCACTGCAAAAATATTCTCTGGCCCTTGAGAATTAAACTATAGCTATCAAACTGAACCTGGTCTGTTAGGGCGCCCGTATTGAATATAGTTGGGTCGGGGAACGATGGCTGAAAGGCATCAGCGTTGGAAAGGAACGCATTCGGCGCAAGGATGAGCAGTAAGAAAGACGAAAGGAGCGTCAAGAACCAAAAACGTCGCGAGTCCTTCGCAGTACAGGGACCCCCACTCCCTGCCCCACCCATTCTAGAATATGGAATGACCAGCTGCCTCCTTTGTGCGGCGCTCAGAGCACCTGAGTGGAATAAATACCTCTCCGGACAATCCCGCTTCACGGGATCTTTCTTCGGTTGAACATTCAACAAGGGATGCTTCACTACCTCGGGGATATACGAGCTGTCAGCCTTCGTCACGTTCGGCGCCAACATAGGAACCCCACGACCAAAGTGCATCCTCGAGAGTCCTCGTATAATTCGGCACACGGCGGTCAGTCAGTTGAGGAGGCGTGGGAAGGCATGAACTGGGCACAAACCTTTTTATTTGCCGTTGTCACTTGTCCGCGATGTTACCGCACGCACGATATATAGTTTCGACTGTGCCTACGATTAGCCCCGACTCGATATGGTTCCATGGCGGACCTAAATACGCGAGAGCCTCCTCCACTTCCTATAATGCCGGTGCCCATCGAGGATCATGTAATCATACGTGGGACTGGTTAGGCACAACGCCCAACCAATGCTTTACGAAGAAAAAAGTGGATTCTGTCTTTCTTCTGGTTTTACTGCTGCGCTGTCCATCTTCCCAGAGTTGTGCCCCCAGTATCCAGCCCCTTGTTTGCTTTCACAAAATCATCCAGATGAATGTACGGTAATCGTAGCTTATGTGTCAGATAGACTTTCTATCTATGGAGGTTAACTAAAAAATACAGCCAACCCAGGGGCCATGATACGACACAGAAAGAACAGAATACAATGATGTCTTTTTTTTGCTTTGCATGCAGGAAAGTCATACTGGCCTACCAGCGCCGGTGAAAGTATCAGCAACATTTCAAGGACGGCGCATCCGGCAATGGTGGCAGACACTGGGTCATTTGGAATTCATCCTGAGGTGCGACCTGTGGCTGACGGTGAAAGCCCACCTTTCTGGTATCCCAGTAGCTCTCGGCCTCGACACCTCCAACAGTTGGCATCCGTGTGCCGAGGTGGAACATATTGGTATTGTTGGTCTCAGTCTCGTGGTCGGTGCCACGGCCACGGACGCGTCTCCGTGTGTTCAGTCTAAATGAGTTAAATCAGGTGTTTTTTTTTGTGGACCACCGACCATGGTATACGCACGTCGCTAAGAGAGAGACAGCATACACTGTGACCAACATTAGGTGTTTCTAATTTAAAACGACCTAGTTCGCTTACGTTTGCTGGTGACGAAATACAACGCCACGAAAACAAGATTCTGATCTGGCATGACGTTGTACTACAATGGGACTCTGAGTTAGCTATGAGGAAATGTCACAAAACCCACTAGAATCAGTGTTCCGCCGCTTGTCGCACTGCACAGGCACATATGTCACATAGTTTGATACCGGGGTGAACGCCACGAACCTTGTGATCACGCCAGTGTTTATCGCATAAACACTCAAGCTGCTGATGAGAGAGTCTGCCCTAGGTCGGCGATGAGTATGACTCTCCTCAGGTCTACTCGTCTGAATCTTTACCTCTGTAGTCCCGTACGCAGGCGATTAAGGTAGAAGCAAAGGGCAGCAGCGGTGACAATATCTGTTAGTACTGCAGTTCCAAGAGCGACAGTACCAAGAAGCTAATGCCACGGTGAGACACCAAACGAGGAACGAATTATTCAGCGAACCGTCAAATTCCGTAGAGCAGAGAAAACATCGGCGTGTTGAAAACTAATGATCTAGTCAGCATCCATTCCCCTCGATTCTCTGTAAGTTTACCCTTTAGCTGTATATACTAACGGACGGAGCATCAGTCGTTGGTTTCCACGACGAATTAATGCAGAACCTTACCGAGGCCTAAAGCTAGAACCGAAGGATGTTTTTCATCGGTTACCTTCCTCTTGGAGTTGGAGACGTACCAAGCTGCGCATACGTCAACAGAAGCTGCCATGTACTATCAGAATAACCTAACGACAAAGAGCGCTCGCACTCACAATGGTGCCGGTGATCCAGATATTTCGACCGCTGACTAATTGATCGTTAGTGCTGCGAGTTATTTCCAGGAATCTCCATGGCATCCACGTACATCTCCAGACCCTTAAGGCAAAATAGCTGGAACTGCGGTTCAGCCTGGGGCCTACGTTACGTGGCTGCCACGTACGTTTTCACTATAGCTCCCGTAACTAACTGTATTTCCGGGAGTGTTACATCCAGGCTCGAAACCTGGCGATGAATAGAACTCACCCCGATCGTTAATTGTAGCTTCGAGCGCCACGATCTCAGTAACGTGCATGACAGAAAATAGTGCCATTCTTACGATCAGGGACCTGTGAGCCAGTTAGATCAAAGCCTCCCATCCAGCCGTGATGCGGTGATACCATTTCATCTTCGCCTCAATAAACACAATGGGATCGGCGAAGTTTTTTATGCTATACCAATATATTGTAAACGCGATAAATGATTGATCCACTGTTTCTAGCACTCTGTTGAACATTCATGAGAACACCTGCCGAGCAGGGTCCAAAAAGTCCACACCCACAGGACGCAGACCACCTGTTTGATCGTTTGGATGCCATCCTTCTTCTTCCGGTAATGAGTGCGCTCACCATGACCTTGCTTGCTACTCTGTCCATAGGATATTGCTTGAAGTATCCAAAAGCCTGACTCAGCAAGATGCCATATATGCAGCATGCTACGGAGAAGCCAACAAAGATGGCCCCCAACGTCTTATTGACGGTGTCCTGAAAGTTGTTCTCCAGGAACGGTGTAGCCATTTGGAAAGAGTGAGAGGGAAGAAACAGAAGGAAAGAGGAACTAAACAAAAGAGGGAATGAAATGAGTTGGATGGTCGCATCTATAAGCTTATAATGCACTTATTCGCATGGACATTGCCGGAAGCAGTGTGAACAAGGCATCGGTAGGTACCCCGCCCGACACAATCCGGGAGTTATCAGATGTGGCCCACATGTTGATATGAGTGTGTCGTGTGGCGATGTAACCGGTAACCGGCAATACCGGCCCAAATTATTAGAATTCCAATCCTGGCGCCCATCGAGGAACCAGGCCACCATCTCTCCATTTAAACAATCTTTGATACAAATATACAAGTACAACTGAATACCAAGCGCAACATCAAGCTGCCTGCTGGTTAATTCATCACTAAAGTTCGTGAACAGCAAAAAAACTCGGCTGACCTCTATACATTAGGTCGGTCTACATCACTAACGACAGAAATTTCTTGCTGTACACCTATTTGCATACTCTGTATATTTATCAGCTCAAGAAGGTGCAAGGTCAAGGGTTGGTATGCGCACCTTTGATTGCGCCTCCAGCGCACCGAAACTTGACCGCAGTTGGTTATTGAGGTAAAATGTGCTTCCACGTCCACCATGGGAAGTTGTGTAACGATCGGTTCCACGACCTCTGACAGTCTGGCGAGTGTTGAGCGTACATAGCAGCGATATAGCATAGACTAGACCTAGGGTCAAAGACAATATTTCGTCTGTTAAACAAGGAGAACCATACCCCTGCCCAAGCAAAAGAATGACGCCATAAAATAAAACGAATCACGTTGAAAGTTGTACTGACATTCAAAGGTAAGCAAATACTTAGTGCTCGCTCGCAGCAACTGACTGACCAGAAGTAGAGTAGTCAAACTGATGGCGCTAGATAGAGGCTTTGAGGTGCTGCGCAATTCTTAACAACACAAACGATTACCTTGTCAAGCCGCCGGTATTGATAGCGTAAATTGTAAGGGTATTGACTAACGAATCCGACCTAGTTAGGCAAAATAAGGCAAGCGCGTCTCTTGTGATGGATACGACGGTACCGTACTTTTTATGCCCCGTTCGTAGTCGGCGGAGGAAGAAACATAAAAATGACGAGGTAAGAACATCAGTACAGACACCTCCCGCCAAGGCGATCGTTCCGTAAAGCTATGTTTAAATCAAATCAACAACAGATTGTTCAATTTTCAGCAAAAAAAAAAAAAGTAACCTTAGTCTCATCGATTTGTAAAATCGACGGCAGCTGGGCGCTGTTTCGGGTAAATTTATCAATGGAAGGATGAAAAAACTTGATGATAGGACTCGCCTCTTAACTGAGAATACTAGCCGACGAACACCAATTAATCACTGTAGACAGGAGGGATAAACAATTCGCACCAACAGCTAGGCCTTCGCTGAGTCAGATTATTGATCATAACGCTTGACGCATTTCTTACCGAATGTAGCAAATATAAAAGTCAACTAGAGAGATTGGTTGATCATCAGTGGGCAAAATGCCAAAGTATTGATGAACCATACGATAAGCCCTGTCACAATGACGCTGCGATTGCTGACTGGACAGTGCAAATTATTGATTCAAACTTTCGGTAAACTTAACAGTGGAGCTTACACCTCCAAACCCGCATCGCGAAGCAGCTGTTGAAGGAATTACCGCGACGTGCAAAAGACATACAGTTTATAGCTTACGTTTTCACAATCATGCCAACAAATGACTGACATGTCGTTAATTGGGACAAACATCTCGAGATCTACTCACTGTAACTATGATTTCAGCCTGGGAGTGGCGTGCCGTTAACTACGTTCCAAAAAAAAAAAAAGAGACTAGGGGGGACGAACATCTAGTGACCTTCTTGAATTAGGAAAGTTTCGTGAAGAACAAACAACAAGTCTCACCAAACGATTTTATTTGTCACGATTGTCAATAAATCACCGTAATGCCTTTCCGTCATCTGTGACTACTGGCCGTGCAAAAAATAGAGTCTACCCACAGGACAATGTATGTATAGGCGGCGTGGCCGATGAGTACTTGATCGAAAAGTTCTAAAGACCTGCGGACGATGAGTTGTGAGCCTTGGCATGAAAGAGGGAATTTGCGCAAGACGAACCACACAGAGACGACCTGACAGACTGGCATCAGTACGGCAAGAGCAGGCTATCAGCTTAGCACAATCCCACCAGTAACTTGTACGCAGACAAATCTTTTGGGAATCTTTGGAAGTAGGAGAAAGCTTGCATGGAAAGAATACCGAAAATGACACAAGAAAGACCGAACCCGACGAACAGTGCACCGAAAGTGCTTCCATAGTCGAAGTTGAGCGACATGGTTGCCGGGTTGACAGCCACTAGTGGTACACCAGCTTCAAAAGAGCGTGGAGATGACGGGGGTCGGTGAGAAAGCTGTATATAATCCCGTAAAGCGATTGCGTAACATATGGTGAGCTCCATGGCAGGTGAAGCATGCTTCATCAAACTAGCTCAGCTCATGTTATTTTTAGACCTTGTAAGAGCGCACAGGACCCATTCAATGAGATTGTCCCTGGAGAGTTGAAGATCCTGTCGCGAGAACACATCAGGAGAATGGATGGCAGTTCCGTACTAAGAGTGGTATGACTGGTGCTCCTCACCTCCCAGAGTCCTGCCTGTACTTCACTGACCGATTTGGGCTTGGCGCCCAAACCCATATGGATTCTTCGGTAGTACTCATCGCTTTACGGACGTACCGTACTAGGTAGTGGACGTTCGGCGGAAGACATACTAGGAGGCGATAAAGCGAGTAGCCCGCACAGAAACTATTTTCAACTGTATACAAATTTGTAACTTCGTTTTTTTCGTCCGTATCGTGGGACGAGATCAATATCAAAGAAAAGATACGTGTGTCAAAAAGTTTTCAAGTTTACTAAACTTGTAAAAAAAAAGTTCTCCTCGGGATGTCTAACGACATGGAAATGAATGTAGGGTGTACTCCTAGTGTTCTGGTATCAGCTTTAAGCGCCAGTGACTCTCACAGACGTCACCCACATGCACCACTTTGATGCTTGCTTGACAACGGTCATAGAGATTTTGACAGGAACTACAACCACAAATGGGGTAAGGTCTTTACATCCTTGGAGATTGTCCAGGATGCGAAAAAAAGAAAAAGTTATCGTTATTGCCGCCGCGCTACAACCGGGCATTCTCAGGCCACCTGTCAATCATGAATGATACGATGCGCAGAATTGATCATAACAAGAAGAAGGCACCTTTGCTACTGGGCGGTATTACTTGGCACTGGCAATGCGGTGCCTATTACCTTCGGTGTCTTTCAGTTTTCCTAAGAATAAAAATGCCCAGGATATATACGTTATTTAATGAAGAACATGAATAGCACACGCATGTGTTCCTACGAAGAGAATCATTTCGGGCGAGCATTGGCGTTTTTCCCATCCACCAAGTCTGCGAATCATTTGCACGCTAAAATTAAAAAAAGGCATCCCCACGCTGTCTCATGGCTCGTGCGGGTATCGGCCAAGACAGTATTCTTCACCATTTCCATTACGAAACTGTGCATCAGCGCAGGATGCTGTAATATTTTGAATCCCATTACATCCCACGCGTCCCATCTACTCCGCGTACACCCTAGATTCGCGCCCTGAAGTGCCATTCGCAGGGTTTCAAAATTTGGCTTCAGTACTCCATGACTGCCCAAGGCGCCATCATTCAAACATATATTCGACTAGTAACGCTACACACGATACCCCACGCCCACAAGGTTGTATAACAAAAACCATGAATGGCACATGTACGTCAAGTGCGCTTCTTAAGACGTCAATCAGCAAGCCGTCATGAATTAAGTTGATGCTTCCGCCCTTACGTGAAGCAGCCGAGCATGAAGGATTGACGAATAGTAGGTGATACATTACAGCGAGTGCAGACATCATCTCGTCATTTCTTTCTTGCTTTTTTCCCTGTGCTTTCCTCTTTCACATCCCCCTGTCAGGTGGTCAGGCTTCATCCAGTGTAGGCGATACTGTATTGCTCACTTTGCGTTTCGTTCCTTTCCCACCTGTCCCTCCCTTGCCTTTAGTCTCGTCTTTCTTGCCCTTTGTTTTCGAAGGGGCAATTTCTCTTTGTTTGACTGTGAAAAAACCGTCAAGTCGGCCCTGTTGTTTTGAATGAAGGAACTTCTGGAGTTTTTCAGCCCCTTTTCTTACGCGTTCCTCGCTAAGATATAGTGAGCACATAGAAAACGCGGCCTCCACAGGAACCATACTTGAAGCCTTTTTGTTTCACCAAGAACTCGACGAGACCATCAACATCAGGATCCTTCCATTCAAGCTGTCAATGACTCCATGAACATTGGGCAGAACAAAACGGAGAATCGGATACCTCAAGCTGGTCCGCTGGCAGCACATCGGGGGTTTCAAATAGCTTCTTAGCTTCTTCCCATGGCCAATGCTCAGGCATTTGTATACCACCTTTACCTTTTGACTTTTTCGACTTCGCTTTCCCACCTTCCGTGGACTTTCCTCCCTTCTTTGGCTTTCCCTTGTCTTTACCGCCGGCTTTTGCTTTTGGCTTCTTGTCATTTTCTTTTTCACCATCATCTGATTCGGATTCGTCCAGTTTCGGCTCTGCTTCAGGTTCCTCTTCTCCTTCGTCCTCAGGGTCAAGATGGTCAGGGATCTCAAGGTCAGACGTTGGGGCCGGTGGGTCATCTTCGGGTATGGCCTCATCTTGCTCCGAGTCTTCATCGGCCGCCGCCGCCCTTTGCGCTGCTCTTTGCCGTATTGAATTAATTAGCTGAAACATTAGATGCATTTACGTACTTTTCCCGGAGGTGTTCCACGACGGCACCGAGAGTTCCATATTCCCTTATCAGTTTCAGCGCTGATTTAGGACCAATACCCTTGATGGGTTCGAGATAGTCACATCCAAGTAAAATACAGAGATCGATAAACTGGCCACATTCGAATGAGTAAAAACGGGTGGGACGTTGGTTCGGTAAAAGCACCTGACTCATATCCATCTTCAGTCCTTTCAGTGCAAGTTGAAGGTTGATCTCGCTAATGGGTTGCTTTTTGGCCTCAGAGAATGTTAAGTGGCGGTAAAGAATGGGCGCGTTGAAGGTGAGGGTATCCATATCCTCTGAACCAGCTGCGAATACCTAGAACGCATTTTTAGTATTGATGAGTTGGTAAAGACACTCGCACATACCTTCCCTCCCCTAGCGAGCTCCGCACACTGTGCTTCCGCTTCCGAGGGCGCCTAAGGCAGGAGTCAGCAAAATTATTGGACGATGGGGGGAAGATCAGCGTACAATAACAACTGGAATCCCCATCAATGCTAAAAGCTTCCTACACTCTTCGTTGTGCTGGGTTGTCACTTTGACTGTCCGCCTTGAGAATCGGTCGATGTCTTCCACAGTTCCAATTTCCTTAGCTTCTTCTCCTTCTTCTTTAGCCTCCTCTCGCCGTTCGAACCGTTTAGATAGCTAAAACTCGCGTCAAGTACGCCCAGACATCCTTCGGAGGGTAAGACCAAACGGAGGACATACCACTCCTTTCTTCAGGTCGGGTGGCTTTCCATCAAACACGTAGGCAGGTTTGATGCCGTTTTCCACTATTCTGATAGTTCTGTAAAAGAAACCCATCAAATGACTTGTCGTCTCTCCTGCCTCGTTCGTAAGCATCTCGCCGTCTCTCTGCCTCACGGCAATGAGGAACTGGTAAATCGACATGGAGGCATCAATGGCGACTGTCCGTCCGAACAAGGTCTTTATCTCATGTTCTTTGATGCAGGCGGGTGCATGCTCGGAGAGGAGGCCGGTGAGCCCTTTAATGCCCATCTTGAAGGAATGACGCGCTGTTTGGTGCCAGCGACGCGACGTGTCACCTTGTCACAGTCACACATTTGGCCTCCAGATTTACGACGGCCCTGTGTGTGTGAATGAATATACAGCGCTTTGTTCATCACCCACACTGTCCATCATTTGGCGTAGATACAGAATGTGCAGCGACACAACCACTTCCAGGCGCCTAGGAAGAGCTAAATTCTGCTCCAGTGAGAGCGGAGCAATTGAAGCCTTTGCTGGAATTAAAGACGAGCATTAGATGAGATTTATCCTTCAACAAGGTTATCAAGAGCCCTACATACAAATAACTCTGGAAGTTATGTGCCTCCGCCTACAATGTACGAAGTAATCTATGTCAGCCATGCACGTGAGCATACCTGGTCCGGTTCACAATCCGGCGGCGGACACATTCATTATAAAAGGCAAGCCATCAGACACTCTCGTTCTTTACCTAAAACCATTTCTATCCCGCTTGATATCTGGCATATCACACAGCGCATAATCACTATGAGCACTACCATGATTCATACAAATACCATCAATACTGTTAAGGTTGGTGGTGAACCTGATTTTGTTAAAGCAGATGCAGCCTTCTTCGATGCCGTCCTCGCCGAGGTCAGGAGAAGACGGCCCCCAAAGACGGCCATAGGCAAGCTTTACCAAGACGTCAAGACATGGAATAGAATAAGAAGAGAGAGGAAGGACATCTCGCTCATCATCAAGCGCGGAGAAGAGAGCTGGTCTTTCCTCAAGCTCAAGGGCGGCAGAACCCTGGATTTGTCCGACTTTGACGAAGGTAGTAGTTCGATTTAAGAATATCCGGTATTCAGAACTAATTCTTGCTCCTGCAATCCCTTTAGACTGGAAGCTAGAGATGATTGAAGAATATCTCATGATGCCAACCAGACCTCGCCGCCATTTTTGGATGCCAAAGAATCATTGAGTTTTCCTTTCATGCTTTTTCTTTCTTCCATTTTCTTCCATTTTGTTGGCTGACTTTTCTAGGTGCTCCCGCAAGTGGCGACTGGCAACTGGCAACTGGCGACTGGTGGCTGGCAAGAAGTTCTATTTTCGACGCCGGACGGGGATGTGCGCCCTGCACTCTGAACTCACTGTTCCCTACTTTTCACGCCCGGTACGGAAAAGCGCCGAAATCTTTCTCCTACCGTATCTAACTTGAGGTCCTCCATTGCAGATAACGGGTACACACCTCAATCCTCGAGATTGGGGAGGAGATTACTACCACTTCGAGTGGTAGTGCTCCTGGCGCTGGCACCACTTTGTGGTTGCCTCCAACGAAGCGCCCCTTGAATTTTTGGAACAACGACGCCTTCGGGCGTCATTAACACTTTTTTCAATAGGGGCTCGTTCTCGACCAACGTGATGCTTTGGCTGTGGCTGTTTCAGCAGCTGAATCAGTAGTAGTTGTGTGCCTTGATGTATTATCGCGTTTCCAGCCTTATGCTCTGCCCAAAAAGAACTGTTTTCATTTTCTCCTGTTTTGTTGCTACGGACTAGTACCGGCTTCCCAGTTCCCGGAAAAGGTGAGAGCAGTTCTCGCGTACGCTTGCCGCGGGTTTCGGTTATAAGTCTGAACCGACCACATGCCTAGATGGAACCAGCAAACCACGTCGGAGATAGCACCGTGGTATCAAATTTATGACCTTTCTTGTCCCCGATGGGTTTGGGTTAGGGAGAGCATACTCGTGCGTCGAGCGCATAGTGCGGAAGGGGCTTGTATCAACGTGGTACGCACCTCGGATAGGTAGCCGGGAAAGGCTGGATGCAGTGATGCACTAGACTGAAAAAATTCATAATGGATTGACAACTAGAATACATACTATACTAAGAATGGAATGACGGCCTTCCTGTCTTTGGGGTAACTATCTCCGAACCTTTGTTTGTACCACTTATGGCCGTTATATGCACGGGGCAGCATGGCCAAAATCTCGACAATGAAGAAAACATATGGAGGCGTCAAATTTGGAGCGAACAACTTCGGTGAACCGAAGGCTATTGACTTGATTGTTTCCAACGAGAACAGATCGCTGGCAAGTTTGACAAGGGCAGATAACGAGGTCTGGATAGGAAACGGAGCGGCGGCCAACGCGAATCCGAACCATTCGATCCACTCGCAGAAATAGTTTGGGTATGATATGAACTTGTATAGCAGCCCATAAGGTATCGCGTAGTGTTCCTTCTCTCTCGGCGCTTCATTAGTTTTACTGTTGCCATTGTTCCCTTGGTCGTCGCCGCCTTTGTTAACCTTCGCCTTTCCCTTGTTTTTCGCGTTCCTTCGAAGGTTGAGGAGAATCTCGTCATGGACAATATTTCCAACAAATCCGACAAACCACAGTCCCAAGCCAACATAAAATGATGATCGTTTAAAAGTGTATGCCTTGTTCAAGAACATCCGCGCGTAAGGGGAAGAAAGATATGAGCCCATAAGGTAGCCATTCATAATATTGAATGTGATGCCGGATAGGGGGACGATGATATGAGATTTAGAACGGGAGGGCGTGCGAAGAGGGCTTATAAGTGCTCTGTTGGCATAGTGGATCAGGAAAAGGGTGGCCAGAATAGATTGGGGGCTGTCCCAGGAGGGGGAAGGAGGATTGTAGTAGGAGAGAGGCGAAGTCTTGTATGCATACGCGAACATGGCGGGGGAGACGAGCTCCATGATTATCCATGACTTGATTCCTATGTTCAAATTGTCAACATCTAGGCAACGGGGTACACGACTTCCCCTACCATCAACAAGGGACCAGCTATTCACAGACGGAGAGAAACGCCCAAAGGGGGCGTTTATAAAGAAGGTTATTGGGAAGACTGTGAGGTTGCCTATAGTAAGCCATTTTCTGAAGACTAGAGATGGTCAGGATGTTCGATAGATAGAACTAAGGGGCATACTGTCATACAAGCTAGACGACATGTTGGGGAAAGACACCCAAAGTGAGCAAAGCTCCCACGCCCCATGATTCAAAAATCACACCTCGGCCCCCACCGGACGTTTTAGCCATGGGCGAACCAAGGTTCCTCCAATCCCTTCTGGTAAGCTCATGGGTTTTTGTGTCTTGTTGGTGATATGATATGACCATGCTAGGCGGGAGGCATGGCAGGAACAGCGGTTGATCTGCTCTTTTTCCCCATTGACACGATCAAAACACGGCTTCAGTCTTCACAAGGCTTCGTCCGAGCTGGCGGTTTTCGAGGCATTTACAAAGGTGTTGGAAGTGTCATAGTTGGGAGTGCTCCAGGAGGTTCGCTCGTTATCTTTCCTCTTAAAAATCAATAAACACGGCAATATGCAGCGGCCGCATTTTTCTCAACATATGATACACTTAAGAAGCATTCCCCTCTCTCCCCTCAATATGCACCTATCACACACATGATCTCTGCGTCCGTAGGCGAAGTTGTAAGTTTCTTTCTTTTCTCCCTGCCTTTCTCCTTACTCCAACGTTCACATCAAGCTCGTCCTAACCCACAGATGGCCTGCCTAATACGCGTCCCGACAGAAGTCGTCAAAACACGAATGCAAACCTCTACCTACGGCAACGCTGCCGACTCATCCTTTTCTACCCTTCAAATTGTCCTTCGCACACAAGGGCTTCGAGGGCTTTACCAAGGCTTCGGCATCACTGTCATGCGCGAAATACCTTTTACTTCTCTACAATTCCCGTTTTATGAGTTCTTGAAGCGTAAATTGTCCATCAGGGTAGGAAGAAAATCATTGTATGCGCACGAGGCTGCTGTATGCGGGAGCGTGGCTGGAGGCGTAGCTGCAGCTCTGACGACACCGCTAGATGTCCTGAAAACGCGGGTGATGCTCGATTTGCGAGTACGTCATTGGATGGATAGATGAGCTTCGTATACGTGCTTATCTCCTTTCAGAATACCTCAAAAGGTACCACGATATCATTATTAGAAAGAGGTCGAACGATATATCTTCAAGAAGGCATGCGGGCGTTGTTTGCTGGTGTGGTTCCACGGACGTTGTGGATCTCAGCCGGTGGCGCTGTGTTCCTCGGCGTATATGAGTGGTCGGTACATGGTTTGTTGGGTGCTTGAGGATTATTATTAGAAGACAAGCAAGCATATACTTTAGCTTTCTTAATCCCATGTTCAGGTGACTTTCATTACATGAACCAGGTCGGCTGGATGGCTTGGGCGAGATGCTGTGTCTTGAGTTTCAGCTGCCACAACCACTGGCGTAAGAACAAGGTGATGGTTTTGATTGCGCGGGGGTACCAAGCAGAGTACTCATGACGGAGCAAGTCCCCCGACAAGCCCGTGATAGTTGCCATGGCTGAGGCCGATTTGCGCAGTTGTTGGACCATGACATACGTCCCTCAGGCAGTTGCCAGTATGAATTGATATCGTGTTGCGACATAGAGAAGTCCCCTAGAATCCGTCAAGCCCGCGACGACATGGACGCTGACGATACAAGCCCAATAACTCGAAACACTCCTGAGTCTGGTAGTTCAACGTTCAACATCCCTGCTAATAGAAATTGCAGTGGAAAATGTCACCCTGCTGGATCCTAAACGCCCTAAACAGGCTATCTCCGCGATTCGTTCCCAGAAATGGGACAAGCGCAACGGCACAAAGTAGGTGGGCGGGAGGTAAACGCGCGGCGTTTACAATTTTCGTGTGTAGACCATATATTTACTACAAACGCGGCCACGAGATAGGGATTACGAGCTTCGGCGTGCCCGACCCCCAACATTCCAGTCGGGATGCATATTGTAGTTTCGCTCAATGACTTTGAATGCAAAATGGAGAATCAACCTATCGCACCGTGTGGGAATATAGAGTGGGGAAACGAGATCATCTTCGGGCCGTCCAACCCATTTCCATGCGTCGCTTGAATCGGAATCCACGCTAAGCTCGGGCGAGCTACTTCGCGCAACTCAGGTTATCTCAAGAGAAGCTCTCCAGTGCATATAATCTTTCGAACCTTTCGATAAATGGCGAGGCTCTTCGTGTTTTGCCCGAGGAAATTAACAGAATTCTCGTCTTCTCACCACCTCTTGTTACGATAGATTATCCTCAGGAGCCGACTTCGTTCAGTTGCCGTCACGATATCAATGTGAGTTTCTTGTCCTACTTCTGTTCTGAGAGCTTATTGCTATAGTGACCCGTTCCATACATTGTCAAAGTAACAGCTGGCATGACCGAAGTTGGATATAGTTCCCTGTTTCGTTACAGAAGGCATCAACAGTAAGAAGGCCTTGTGGATGGAGTCGGAAAATTCGAAACCGCCCTAGATGCTTGTCCCGTTAGCGATTCCTACCGTGGTGCGGCTATTTTAATATTCCTGCTGCAAAGTTTATCAGCTCTCAGGCCAACTTGGGACGTGCAGAGCTTGACAAAGCAATCAATCTCTACAAAGGAGCCCCCCCTTGGACGACCTTGACAGGACGAAGAATTTGTTTCACCTCGCTATCGCTCTCTTACATCGCTTGGATGAACATACAGCGCCTTGTACCAGACAAGGAAGGAGCTAAAGGTGCTCTGGTACTCATCCGGGTGGAGTTGCCTCCCGCTTATAGCCTTCACCATCAAGAGGCCAGCTGCCATACATTTATGCGGGTCTTTCCGCACACCCTTGCAATTGATGCCGCGCGCTGCGCACTTTCTCCTGCCGCCTCTATTCTCTGATCTTCAAAATGCGGCTTGCAATGGGCCAGTCATCATACTTTCTGCAAGCCAGTACTCATGCGATTTGATAATTACCAACCACCACGACATACCAAGCTGCTGACCGATATTCTCCATCTCATGCACCTGGCAGACAGCCTTCGGGGGATTGTTTATCACACGCGTAATGGACCTGCTTCGCCCAACTTCAGCTTTCACTTCACTTCCTGTTCACGCAGCAGGCGAGCTCTTTCGGACACAAGGTAGGCGTCTGTCTCAGGTTTATATATCCTCTTCACCCTCGACGCTCATCAAGGCTCGGGCAAGTAAGAGCGTAGCAACAACAAAACATTTCGTAGCCACCGGCCAAACTCAACCCCTGACCATAGACTGTCCCGGCATCTGTCGAGCCGGAGCTTGGCCTTGTAGAGATTCTCACACAGAGAACTGTCATGGAGTTCAGTAAAATTACAAGAGCGTCATCAACAAAGGCCGAGGCTCTGCGTGCCTTGAGAAATTTTGAATGGATCCGCCTGGCATGTCACGGAGTACAGCATATCGACGAGCCTTATTGGTCGTATGTTGAGCTTTGTAGCAGTAATGTAGCCAGATGTTGCGATAATCTCCGTCTCTCCTCCGTTCAGTATCAATACAATCTCCTTTTCACATCGATGTCGGCTGGAACGATTCACTAAATATGCTCCGAACTGTCCTGTATGATTGTTGATGACGCTGTAGTCTCCGATATACATCCCTTTGGTTGAGTTCCAAGTATGACTGTGGAGCTAAGAGGCACCACATTTGAGAGACCATCATGCCAATGTGACGCGTGACTCTGCTTTACTTGTGACAACTAAGATGGAATATCTGGCAGTGGTAGGAGTTCGAACTCGTGTCAATCGTCAGTCCGGCGATGGACACTTGGTCTTATTCCGGGACCATATGGTCATCCATGAACCAGCATCTTAAACATTTTTCTTGGCATATAGGATATTCACTGATCCATGGGATAATCAAGAACTTGGTTAGTGTACAATGATTACAACTCTAATCATACAATCGGCCAGCCAATACATCGGACACTCCGACATCCCAACTCTATCTCTAGCGGCCCCTCAGGTCAAGCTGAGCAAGATCCTTCGGGTGAGTAATCATTTTCCCCTTCAAGATGCTATCCTTCGCCTTCTCCGCGAAATCTCTGATATCGTTCTCCAATTTCTCCGACATTATAGGAATCGAACTAAACTCGCCAGCGGCGGCTTTGAGCATCGTCAGCGCTTGCTCGACCCACACCCTACAAGTCCAATTATCGTCGCCCTGC
Organism: Amanita jacksonii TRTC168611; assembly: GCA_000497225.1. NCBI lineage: Eukaryota > Fungi > Basidiomycota > Agaricomycetes > Agaricales > Amanitaceae > Amanita > Amanita jacksonii. Next base: position 14,075 of record KI547036.1, on the reverse strand, counting down.
ACCAGCGGGAGCTTGCCAATGATCCTGTCAATGCGTTGCGCCTGTATTTCCACCGGCTCGCTACCCGTGAGCTTCGCAACGAGAACTCTCGCAGTCATCGTGCGGCTCTTCATCACATTCGCAGGCTTACTCTCGTATCGCCAGCCAGGCTTTTGACCGAGTGCGAGTTTCACGCCGGGAGAAAGGCTGTTGACGACGTGGAAGAGGTGAGAGTCCTTCTCGTCGCGGTCGGCGCTCTCCGACTTGGGAGTGAGCAGGAGCCCCCAGTGGAAGCCAGGCCTTTCGAGGCGGTATTGCAGTGTGATGAAGAGACGGTTCTTGTTTTTCTCGTCGGACATGATGGAGTCGAATCGCCAATATTATGGTACAAAATTATGCCTACGCATCGTTGTCAGTGATGTCAAGAAAAGAGGAAACAAGAGGGTATCGTACTCTCTGAGGAGTTGCAAAATGCGAGTAAGTAGTTGTATGCTTCAGTGGGGAGTGTGCCATCGTCCTTTATATACCTCAAGGTGGTCCCAGCTTCGTGCCAGAACCTCCAAAGTGTGGTCAAGTTGTAAGAGCATGAAGAAAGTGAGTTGTGGCCAGTCCTTTGTTATTTTTCTGAAAAGTTCTTTAGCGAGCATATTGTCCGGTCCTCAGTTATTCATGACGCGCCGCCTCGAGCCATGTATTTGACAAAGAATTTGGGAGGCCGGATACAGCCTTGATTTTCAATGACATGGTTAGGTTGAATTTGTTTTGCCATGGTGAGAAAAGACGTCGCGCTTCAGACGCGACCGTCCCTGAATCGTTGACTTGAACGGAAATCGATTGAGGCTCATGTTGTAATTGATACATATTACGATAGACTTCAACGGTGCAGATACGCAGCAGCTAGATCCATTCCCCTTGCAATGGCTCAGCAGGGAATTTTTCCATATCAAAGCCAAGCTCTTTAAATATATCGCCCACAGTCGTCATCTCCTCCCTTTCTTCGGCTTCTTTTATGGCACGCCCTCTTTCCTCCCCAATGCTCTCCTCTAGTCCCTCCTGACCCTCTCTTACCGCAATAAACAACAGCTGGGCACCCTTGTAATCCAGCAATTGAGGCATCTCGCAGCTCGCGAACCGCAAGCCATAATCATGTCTGCCCTTTCCCCCAGTTCCTGTTCCGAACACAGCACGCATTAGTTCCTCTGGGTACTCCACCTTCATAGACGTCCGAGCCTGCTGTGGCGCCATGGGTGGCGCTAGAGGGTTCTTGACCTGAAGCACAAATGCGGCAGCATCCACAATCCCTAACGAATGTTGAACGTCTCCAAAAGACTCTACTGGGGGATGAGAGATTTTATACACAAAGTGGCTTTCTCTTTTTGAAGGAACTCGAGGTGACTCGCGATTGACCACCGCGTAAACGCCCCTAGCAGCCAATCTAGCAGGAGCGTCGTGACGCGTTCCTCTCGTCTTTGTTTCGTATATTTTCTCGCCTAGTCCTTTTTCCACTTCTTCCAGGTCGCCACCCGAAGCGGTAACCAGTCCCCAAAATACGGGCCGTTTACGGCCTGGTGTTTCGGCCATGAGCTCCTCCGTCGGAAGGTGCTTCTTCCCAATTGTAATCAGCCTATACTGCTTCTTCGTGCCACTCTTTGGTTCCATAGACGGTACCATGTCTGCGCCTGGCGAAAGAACCTCCATTTCCGGTTGGACTTCCTCCACCTTTTCCACAATGCTTTCCTTCGCTTTTTGGGCAGAGGCCTAGTGGTACCCCTCCGGGTGGGTATTGTCGAGGGGCTCGTGCGGGGTTTCCTCTTGGTCTGTGTAGGCGTGGAGGTGTCGGTCTTCGCACTCTGCGACCTAGTTAGCATAGTGGGAGCCAGTGCGACGTCATTCAATGATGTCACTCAGTGACTGCCATTACATTGAACAGAATACAGACATTTCAATCATGTCCCAATGCATGACAAGGTATAAGAAATGAACAAACAAGCCCATGCTAAACATCATTATGTGATGTGCCTATGATATTGTCGTATAAAACCTGAATCATATCTATAATTTATGCGGAGTCATGAGCCCATCGAGAATGACATAAGAGTGGCAAAGAAGACGCATGCAGAGCAGAAAAGTGTAGGAACGGAGGGCGAGCCTTGCAAGGTGGTCAGCCTGGACCAAGAACGGGGAAGGAACGATTAATGACGAATGGTGAGGGCTCAGGACGGAGAAAACACCAATCAGGGTGTCAACGCAATTCGCATTCGAATCTCGTTATTACCTCCGGAAGGGAAAAGGCGAGTCATAACAGACTCGTCCCCAAGATAACAAGCAAAGGCTATTGCAGATCCACTGGTGAGCACTTGTACAAAAACCGCCTTGGGATACTCACTTTCTGTAATTAGTTAATCCTGCCAGGACAACAGGTTACGTCAACCAACCATCACCTCGGACATCCATGAAACACGCAAGAGCAAGGGCAGCACCAAAAAAAGAGTCAAAGAAGCTTAACTTCCCGGGAAAAGGTCCGTCACTGCCGTTCTTTCCCTCCTTGTTGAATTCAGATGCGGAACAAGCGACGATGCAGCAGCACTCCTGTCAGCGGCACGTCCCAACGACACTCGCCCACTATTATCGGATACCATCCGAGTCTTGGACCCCGCTTTCACTCCCCAAGTCTGTCGTTGCGGCGGCCTCTCTGTCTCTGATCCTGACATTGGTGTGGAAGGAGGTGCGAACCCAGCGACCGCCGACGTCCTAAATCTTTCCTCGTATTGCTGCTGTAGCCCGGCCAATGTCGGCACACTCTCCGTTGACGGTTTGGAGAACGTTATATTTGTCCGGGCGTTCCACCTTGCCTCACGGCTCGGAGCTGAGAAAGTGACCGCACTTGTGGGCATTACTTCAGGGGACGCATTCGAGACCGTATGGGCTGTCACAGCAGTCGTCGCTCCCGCACTACTAGGGTTCAAAACGGCAGGATAAGGAGAAGCGCCTCGAACGGTCGTAATTGACGCATTCGATGGCTTCCTCCTCTCACGTCCATGGGTACTGGTGCTGACTTCCGATATGCTGCGTGAGTCAGCATCAGGAATGCCTCTCTCCTGACGCAAAGAACTTGATGGCAGACTTGGTAACGGCTTTGGGATACTCAAGGGAGGTAAAGTCCTATTCGAGACGTCGCGAATTCGAGGCGCAGGAGAGGGTGAAGGCTCATAGGGAATAATGGTATCCTGAGAGGTCGATGCGACTATATCTTCGGACTCAGAAAGTGGTAGCCGGCCCAACCTCTGCTCTTGTTCTTGTGCTCTTTGTTCCCGAGGAGTAAGTAACCAGCGACCACTCAATGAAGTTGAACTCCTCGATTGAACAGGAGCTGTGTATGCCAAGTCTTGTCGGCCAGAGCGAATCACTGGGCTCTCGTAGCGTACGTCCCGGTCACGTTCCCGGAAGAAAACTGACGACGATGACCGTGTGCCCGGGGCGCCACTAGTCAATCTTTTAAGCGCCTCCTCTCTTGCATTCGAAGCAGCAGCAACTGAAGGGGAAGGTTCCCATCCCTTGCGGGAGATGTCCAAACTCCTTCTGCCGGTTGCATTATTCGAGTAGCGGCTACCACTCCCACCACTGAAAGCAGGACTGGCCCCTCTTGTCGATCGAATGATGTCCTCGTCGTTCATACTGACACTCCGCGCGTGTGCACTTCCACCGCCATTTGCACTGGCGGGATAACTGTCAGCCTCTTCCAAAGTCCCCATATCCCTCAGGGCCTTCCCGACACCTAGCAGAAAGGTTGTGATCCCACGGACCAACTCATCACTTGTTTTGACGCCCTCCTTGTAGTCGGCATTGATCGACCTCCACACTTGCACCATATCCCTTGCAGTGTACACCCCACCTCCTCTTCCTCCGTTCTCGCTGACTTCGACATCATCAGCCACCTCTGCGTCAATCTCCCGCTCAACAGCATCCTTGCTCGCGGCTCGGAGAAATCCGTTCAGCCGATCTGCAGACGCCACAACTCCCTCAGCCGTCTTGACGAGTTCGGCAATGTGCATGGGATTGAAATTTCTACCCTCGCTTGATGATATTCGACCCATGTGTCCTTCAAACATTGCAAGAGAATCCACCATAAGCCGTGCATGCTCGGTCCTCTCCACAGTTGCAAGGGCACTCTGACGAGAAGTCGCTCGTTCATAATCTCCGGTACTGCCCGTGTGATTCAAGGTGACGTGCGACGAGTACCGACGACCATAGGGTGCCGTATAGCCCCTATCTTGTTGTGGCGGGATGCTGTTCAGGGCCCCAGATGAAGCACCCGTTTGATGAGCAGGAGTTGAAAACGCCGAATGTTTGCTTAACGAGGTCATCGATCTCCCCATTATCAACTCCCTTTCTCTTTCCCGTCCCAATTCTTTCTCCTTCATCGAAGATAGATGCACAATGTCTCGCTCGGGATCTCTTGGAGTGGTGTACGTGTGGCGGTATGCACGCAGACCAGCGGGTGCAGTTCTCATCACGACATCTTCCTGCAAACCACTACCTCCACCACTGTCTTCCTCGTCAAAGTCTCCATCATCACCAGTCCGAGCACGACTCCTGCTCCGGCTGGAGTATCGGCTTACAGACATGGAAGTAACTGATCTTGATCCCGCGGGCGCTTCCCGTTCATTCTCTCCTTCATGTCCTCTCGTCTTTGCTCTCCTCTCTCCAAATTCACCGATAGGTAGTCTCCTTTCTGCAGCACTCGATTCGTTCCGCCGATGATCTTCGAAAACATCGCCATTCGCAAGGAAACTCCGTGCGTCTCTTTCCTTCTCCAGCCTCCTATTTCTTTTCGGGCTTAGTCCAACGGCCCTCAGTACCTCGGTGATGACGCTTCTTCCCCCCGCAGCCCCAGCGCTGGTGGGACCACGCGTAGTTAGCGCGCTTTCAGCGCTCCCACCGCGTATAGATGGTCTTTGCTCACGTGAAAGAGGAGTGGCGGAAGGGAATCTGTCCATACGATCTCGTATATGGCTCAACGAGGAACCACTCCGGTAGGGTGTTATAGGATCTAGAGGACACTATATGCGCATACAGCAATCATAAGCTGGTGGTTAAAACAACAACAACAAAAAAGAGATCAACGTACGTTATCTTCATCCAGTACTTCCCACTCTCTGGGCAGAGCGCTTCGCCTTCTCATATCCAGAGAGGTTCCAGATCTGGATGCTGCAACAGCAGCAAGAGCGGCTCGCGCGACGTCCTTCTCGTCTTCTACGATTGTGTTTCGCCTTTTTGCCTTTGCTTCTCGGACTTCTTCTTCGGGGTGGTGCCGATTGGTCAAGGGTTGGGGGCTCTGCATTGGCAAGCCACCAGATCCAGCTCGACTTCTCCTTTTGGGACTATCGCCACCCTTGAAACCGCTATCACGACTCTTTCCCACGTTTCCCACGATGGTGTCTCTAGCAGTTGGTGGACCAGAAGACGCGGGTGTTGTAAATCGCGTCCGGCTCGTGGTGGTAGAGCTGCTGGAACTGATTCCAGTAACGCTTGCGTTTCCGGCAGAGCGGGTTTTAGTGAGTGGCTGGGGAGCAGACGGTGGAGTCTGAAAGACGCGTGGGCCAGAGGGAAGGTAGGGCGTTGAAGCTGAAGCAAGTGAAGCTATTCGATGATGTTTTGAATGTGAATCAGTTCTACCTTGCTGTTGCATTGTTTGGGGAGTCACAGGTATATGCGCGCGGTATGCGCTGTAATCGGAAAGGAAATCTTGAGAACTGGTATGGGGGGTTGTCGAGGAAGACGGACTGGAAGAAATGGTAGACAAAGGATCTGAAGAGTAGTGGTGCAACGAAGGACTAGAGTTGTTCGGGTGGTGCGCATACAGTGACGATGATTCTCGTTCAGTCTCTGACCCCGAAAGGCCTTGCTCTTGAGAAGTAGAGGATGTTACAGGAGGTGGAAGTGATACACGAGGGCGAGTTCGTTCAGAACGTGTCGATGATAGTGACGTTGACGAACGTGACGAGGGCGTTTGTGACGATGATGATGACTGTACAGCAGAAGTTATAGCGTTGGTTAGTGTGCTCATTGTTCGTGAATGTTTTTTCGAGGCTGAGGGGGTTATTGGGGAAGTCAAACGGGTCATTGACGTTAGCTTGTCCAGCGCCTTTCGGGAAAAAATACTTAAATCAGGGACAGAGACAGGGACGAGAATAACATACCTGTCTATTTCTCTCTGCGAGGCTTTTCACCCTGGCTAAAGCAGCGACATTTTCGCTAGACGCTGCCTCCATAGCGTATTTCGCAAAGGCCGCAGAATCACCCAGCCTTAGTCTGGCCGTACTGTCCTCATCCAGCAAATCTTCTGTGAAATCGACGTCTAGCTCATATTCGCCATGCTCAGTGGTGGCAACATCCCGGAAATGGTGTGAGGCACGGCTATTACTGCGACTCGGGGTACTGAGCTGTTGTTGGTAGGTCCGAGTTTCCCCCCCGCCATTAAGCATTGTTCGTGAGTCGGAAAGGAGAGTAAGTCGACGTAAAGCGACAGTGGTTGGGTCGCCCGTGCTCCCGCTGCCTGTTGAGTTGGTTGCAGGAGGGGAAGGGAGACCCGAGCCAGCTGAGCTGTTGCTCAAAACAGGGCTAGGGGGTTCAGGCAAGTCAGGTAGCCCAGGAGGGACACTAGTCGCACTTGTAGTACGATGGTGGCTGATGTGGGCGGGTGCAGAGGATGGAGGAATATGGGCGAGGGTGTTTGACGTCGCAGAGCTAGGGGTGTTGTTGACGTTGGGGTTGGGGGTGCCGTTGCCAATGTAAATCGCGGAGTTGGGTCTATTTTGTTGAGATTTGAACGTAGGTCGTAACGGCATCCTTGCGATAAAAAGTGCAGGAACGGTGCAGGAGCTGACCGTCAACTGCGGCGACGGAGGGCCACAAGCAACGGAGGGCCACTGGATAATCAACAAAATTAAATTAAATTACATAATTCTGGTGGCCGTAACAAACCTGGTTCTGCCCGAATCCTCATAAGTAAAGGCCCCCTTGTAACAGCATGGCTCACTTCCATTGCTTTCGATGTCTCAACAAAAACTCCTCGACGCCGCAAACGCCTTCTTCATCGACTTCTCAAAAGGTGCACCACCCGCCACTCTACTCCTGCACTTCTCGACCACTCAGCCCATCGTGATCCAACACTCCCCAGCCTTCTCTCAACGTAGCCAAATTTCCAGGCTGTCAGGGTCAAACGCTGTTCGGTCCTATTTTGACCTCCTCGCAACGCATTGGACTCGAACTCCTGTGGCGATCAACCACACAGAGGCCTGCTCCACCACCAATACCGTCATTGCAGATGCTAGTATCACCTGGACGTGGCGCTGTAGCCAATGCCGTTGGCAAGAAGACCTGATTTGTACTATCACTTACGACGAATCCTTCAAGATCATCAGCCTTAATCTGCAAACCGTCTCAGAGCCAGAGACGTGTGTCATGCAGGCAGTGGATCCGCAGAGGACGGAGATCCCCAAAGATTGGAATGAGAAAGCTAGCAAGGGATTCGGAGGGAGATGGGACTGGTCTCGCCACGTCTAGGTGACTATCCCACCACTCAACTTGTCATCCTTCCCATCATGCTCATTCGGCCGCGGCCTTAGGCAATGTTGTATTGTCATAGATTCGGGGACGGACCCCTGCCCGATGCTACGATCATAGATGTCCCTGCTAAACTCGCCTCAGAATGCATTTATGACCCTCATCCGATACGCTTTGTATTACTATTTTCACATTCGATCACAACCTATTATTGGACGCTAAGCCTCCATATGCACTCGGCCTCGGTCATGTCTTTCCGTTTGAGTAACCTGATCTCTCAGCACATGATCCTTAGGTACCCTGAGTTGCTCAGGTGGCCGTTCTTCTATTGTCATCCCCGAAGCTTACCTTATGCAAGATGGTGAACATCCCCCATCATATTCGACGCAGTGGGAGATAATTTTAGTAGAGAGAACGATCAATGACAAAACATGTAAAAAGTCGATATAATGTGTTCTTGAGGTGCCTTGTGAGTCAAAGAATCGTGATAGTACATAGGTGGATGGCACAGCGTTGACATTCCGTCAAACAGTGAAAGGAACATGTGTAGGCACTAAAGAGTAGCACTATCATGATGGACGAAACTTAAGGTGAAGCACGTTATAATGTTAACCCATGTTAAAATGCACCTTTTTTGGTACGAATACTACAGCCAGTAAAAATGTGATTTCATGCCTTCCTAACCTCAATGTTGTCCCAATCCTTCATGATGAGGTTAGATCTGTATAAATTCAGCACTACTCCTGTACTGAGAGGGAGTAAGGAATGTTTGATCAGACTGCAGATGAGAGTAGAATTTATGCCTCTCCTGTAGTGCAAGAAGAGCTTGATCAACAGTCGCATCCGCAGAATCAAGATCGCCACTCTTGCGCTGAACCTCAGCCTCTCTAAATGCTGCCGACGCACAGTCAGCTGACTGAAGTGCCTGATCCTATCCATCTAAACTAGGTCTCTTCAAACCTTGCTTCCTCCCCTTTTCTTCCAATTGAACATAATATGCCTTCAAACCTGCGATATATGCGCCCAGCATTATGTCAAATATTTTCTCACATGCACAACGAAGCTGGAGAATGAAAGGAAGAGCAGTTGGCGTGGAAAAATAGTCGGGTACTTTCAGGCCACGCCGGAGGTACGTCAGATCTCCAGGAAAGCAACCGCGGATAAAAGATGGATTTGGGTTTCTTTCGAACTTGAAATTTTTGTAAGTCAAGCCATCCATAAAAATTCAGTGGATAGGTAGAGAAAATACCTCGTTGGAGTTCTCGAGGTCGCAGCCTGTATGTCCAGGTACAACATAATTATGTTCAAGATCAGCATGGTTTCCATCGGCGTTGTGGTAGAAGAACTTTGTGGCAGCAAGGTTAAACAGAGTGGTGGAATGGAAAGGGTGGAAGAAATTGCAGCTGTTTCAAACAATTGATGCTTATGAGGTCCAATTCCTGTCGATGATTTCTGTAACGGCGAAGGGCGGCGCGTCCTCTATCAGTGGTCTGCGAGACAACATACGTGTCATCTATTGCACCCAACGGCTATGAATAGATGATGAGTTTTGGAAATGAGCAGTGAACTCAACTTACGTCCCAATCCGACAATGATAGAGAAGATGGTAAGTCGTCCTTTCGTCGATGCCACACGTCAAATGTCAACGAAAGGAGGGGTTGCCAGGCGTATGCTGCAAGGGAAGAGGGAAGGCTGCGGCACTCATCAGCGTGTGCAAACAGGGCTATAGGTTACAGAGCGGTCCTTGGTTCCGATCCAACACATCTCGAATGGTAGTTCGGAAGTATCAAGCAGCTCACCCGCGCCCACCATATGTTCTAGCTCAAACGATGCATGGACCTTGAAACAAAGATGAGTACATGCGCTCAAAGGCCTGGAGAGCTCATCAAGGCTACGTGCCACGATGAATGTTAGGTACAATTTTGTTATCCCATCGGATGTCCGCGACGTATGGTACAGACTTCACCGCTGCCTCGGACCGTAATTGGTTCACCTCCATCGCGGTATACATTCCGACGGAAACCCACTGATAACGCATAGCTGTAATAACACGCTGGAGGTCCACTGCCGTATTTTTGACAGCAATATCTAAGTGTGCACGTTAGGAATGTCTATGGACACCACTTGAGATTCACCAGCAATGTCCAACTTTCGATTGGTAAGTGCGAGCTAACTACGGGGCCATGCTCAGGTGAAGTAGCTTCACTAGATTTGAGAAAATTCCAAAGCCCTGTAACTCCAAGAGGTAAGCGCCGCTCTAACGCTTCGGGGAGCCTTGCAGGCTGACTCGCAGTGGCAATGCTGTGCGCCATGCCTTGACATCGTTGGTACACTGCCACATTCATAGGAACGAAATTTTGCTCGACATGATCTAAAGCAACTGTAACCTAGGTATTCTGGTCAATTAGCTGTAGTTCCTCTGAGCCTGCTAGGGCATGTCGTTTATGCTACAAATTGCAAAGTGGCAGGGATACCTGGGGTCGATAAGATTCGCGCTGACGGACGCAAAAAAGGACCTTAACAAGTAGAACGATTAACTCATTCTGGTGCCTTTTTATCGTACGTCTGGAATGCTGGCACCAATACCTGAGGCGCATATAGTAGGGGGAAAGTGTTGATTAACGTCGATTCCTTTGCATATATTGCGCGCTTAATTTCTCCGCGTCTACTGATCAAAATGGATGACGAAATTCTTGAACAGCCATTTGCAAGTGCGCCGACTCCGAATCAAGTTGGAGACATTGAAGAAGAATGTGATCCAAACGAAGACGCAATAGATGGTGGGTTAGACTGGGCCAAAGTGCGGTACGTCGTGAAGTTCCTTTTACCATCCAACCTCCCTCATATTTTCAGGCCGCCAGCGGCGTCTAGACCCATCATTCCAAGGCGGGGCGAAAAAGAATTCGAACCTCGTGTTCACGTCTCTGGTGATGATGCGAACCAGCCTTCGGCGTCTACGATTTCCAAGGGCACGGCTTTACAACAACATGTCCTCAACCGAGCTCGAGAAGCCATGTTCGAAGCTCTAAAAGCAACAAGAACAGTATCCAGGTCAATCTCCGTCCTTTCATTTCGGTCCCGCTGCAGAACTGACCCAACCATTGGCACTAGCAAAAACATCAGTTATGGTGTTTGGTACCCGAACTTCTCTCGGACACATGTCGCTGTCGCTCGAGGCATTCATTTCTCTAACATGGGCCACTCTGCCCCCCGAGCCATCGATGAAGACGTCGACCACAACGGAATTACGTATAGAACTGGTGGCGGTAGCGGTAACAATAAAATACAGAAACGGCTCGAACTCCTCCCAGAAGAAACTATTTATTTAGTCGAGCGCGGGAGTATGTTATGCTGGAAACACATTCCATCTGCGTTTGATACGGTTCAAATCGAATCGATCGTGTTTGGAGGGCCTCTACCTGGTCCGCCCATGAGCGTTCAGCAAGTCTACACGGAGATGATGGGAAGGGAGAGCTTGACACTAGAAAAGTTTCAAGTTTAGTTCCCTCTCGTCTCTTTGCACCCACTTTTGCCTAATTATCACTCTGGCTTCTCCATTTGAAGGTATACGCATACCTCAAGCGGCTAGGATACGCTGTTATGCGCGCCGAACCTCCGGATCCTTATTACCCCGTACCAGTCCCTTTTGCACGTTCGCCACCACAGAAATCTTCGTCCCCCTTTTACCGCTTCATTTCAGCTATTTTTCGTCTGCTGACGGGAAGAAGTGGCCATGACTGGTGGCATCCGATCAAGTTCAGTAGGTGGTTGCACCACGACAAGAACTACCGTTAGTCGCACTTAACACAATTTCCGACATCTGCTCATAAATATTTGCATTGTGAAGAGTCCTTATTCAAATCGTTACGAGTCATTCCATCAGGTCATGGGACACCTCTCTATGAATCTGACACTGCGAGACATCACCGACTGGATACACCTTACGAGATCTTTTACAACATATATAAACCAAGCACACCTTTCAAGAGGAGCGCTCCGGGCAAGCCGGATTTCCAAGTCGTTGTGGTCAAGTCCGCCTACTTCCTGAGCCGGGGCGCATATACTAACATACTTGTAGCGCACGAACAACTCCTATGCCTACTCTTTATGAACTCTCCAGTTTATTCGACCAAGTACCAGAGGTGCCTGCCCCGTTACCAAGACGGAGGGAGGTTAGTATTGCACGGGAGAAGAATGTCGGAAGCGGGAGTACTACGGAAGCCCCAGCTACAGATGAAATGACACTCCTCAGGTGGCTCCTATCACTTGTCAAGCAATGTCTGTCTCTCCCTCGGAGAATATACAAAACAGGGGGGCCACCAAAGCCAAACCCCTTTGTCTCGCTGAAGGCGGGAAAAAGGATCATCGTGATCGCAGCTGTTGATGCTAGTAACATCAGCTTCTTTAGATTTGGACAAGGCGCATTTGAAGAGTGGCCGATGGTTTAGGTCTTACTACCGTCGTTCTAGCAACCCGAAGCCATTACCTTTTGGCAATCTTTATAATCTACCCTTGACCACTCTCGAAGAGAGAATAGTGATAATAACTATTCTATTTTTTTTTTATAAATCCATAATCCAAACCCTCATGGTTGACACTAAAGGACGGCCATCAAATTAAGGGAATACCACACTATATGTAGAATTAACAAGGTTATTACCGCCGCAGCGTAGGGGCTTTGAGATGCAACAAGCAGCCAGGGGCTTAGCTGCGCTACAACTAATGGTGGAAGGCTGAGAGCAATGGCCCGCTGCAACCTTGTCATCTTTTTGCAAAAACGGTCAACACTTTGATTACCAAAAGATGCAAAACACACTAACCAATGACAAGGCGTATGGGTTTTTCCTCGCTTATACCCTGGCCTGCCGCCAGCACATCGTTAACATGAGTGAATTCGCTAATATGCTTGCCACAGCACTCCCAATGCACAGCTGAGCGGTATCTGCAAGGTAGGAACTTCTGGGTGAAGACGTGGTTGGTGACGTGAGCGAGCCTTTCGAAGCGTTGCTCTACGTTGGTCAGCTTGACACGTTGGGTAACAATTTGTCCGTGCGGCTTATTTAAAAAGATGTAGCTAAACCAGAGGTTGGAAGGAATATCCTCTATTCGAGAAGGTATTGATTAACTGTGACGCAGTGTAAGAATGAAGTATAACCAACCGACGAATAACTTGAGAGCAGTTTCAGGGCATTGACCAACGCCCTCGTTGAGAAGATGCTCGATGGTGATGCTTGACTTGACCTTGGCGCCATCCTTCTTCTCCCACCATGTAGCAGGACGGTGTTTAGCCTCAACATAACCCTGTCGGAAAACTTATAATCCAACTGCAGTGAGCAAAGTACACGCAAATTGTGGCAAAGATTCCTTACCAAAGTCGAGGACGTCCTCCAAATCTTTGAGCTTGTGGTCCAGATGATCGAGCTCAACGAGTTGAACAGTAGGTTGGAGATGAGAACGAGAGGAGAAGTGATATGTAAGCCAAAATTCGGTCATGCTTGATAATGAGATGTGCACGACGAGCCAAGGCGAAGGAGGGTAGGGAAGAGATGCGAGTTTTGGCCGTCTTAAATACCTTTTTCTCGAGTGTTGACTTGTTGTGACTGAACCAAGCCATCAAACGATCGGAGAGTGAGTATTGGTTCCCAAGGGTTACGGTAGGGTCGACGATTACATCGGCGCTATGAAGGCGGGATGTCCTGAAACCTGCCGTAAGGAAGTCGGGTCCGCCAGAATCTGCAGCAACGGTAATCCCTAAGTATCCTTGCTTCACATTGATATTTCATAGCGCGGCGCTTTCGAGGGCTTCTGTTCGATACCAGACTTCCAGTGTGAAACATGCTCACTAGGGCCGCCAAGTCGAGCGGTCCCCTTTATTGCGTGAATGTCGGGTATGCCACCCTTGAGTAGAAAAAGGGCCTAAGGCAATCGTGCATGCGGAGTCTTAGCTGTTAACTTTTATCTCCATATGATGATTGACATGAGGGTTCCAACCTGGTCCGTGGTATACTTACTTGAGGAGGGTAGATGCTATAAATAACCATCTGTTCCAGCGTTGTCATGACCCGGGTCTGACGAGGTCAGACCCCGACCCGTCGTCAAGTGGCCTGACTTTGACTGACGCGTCAAGGGTCCGTGAGAAATTCCCTTATCTCGGCTATCCGATGTCGTCCAGCATCGTCCAGCACCATCCAGCGTCTCTTGGGATGCAGATACAGCAAAAAAAAACATATAACATCGTAGGTTACATGCCTACTATGGAAATATCAGGGTTTTTTCAAAGATCCGTGCTATTCTCCTCGCCCGAGCTGCTCAGTAAGTCATAAGCTTCCAGTTCCTTTTCCAAGTTCTGAATACCTCCTTTCCAGAACGTGTTCATCCCATCTGAAGATTGGTCACCATCGGCTGGATACTTGAAGAGTGTTCTAAGTGGAATAGATACCTTCACCGGAGTAGGCTGAGCTGAGTGAGTTGCCGATGTTAATGGAGGGATGGTAATTGTTAACCTGACAGGCAGGACAGCAGGAGGGAGC